>BMAO01039558.1:1377742-1412108 GCA_019973975.1 Trichonephila clavata
GCAGGAGGGAAACAACTCAACTCTGCGCCTGTGCCTGCGCCTTTACCGCAGAACCGGCTTTTCTTACCTACTAGCGCCTGCGCCTGCGCCTGCGCCTGTGCCTGCGCCTTTACCGCAGAACCGGCTTTTCTTACCTACTCATGTAGTTGAAGAGTGCGTCGTTAATACTCATTCACTCACTAACGCGATTTAATTGGGAATTGTAAATGTGGAAAGAAGAAAAATTAGCTTCTTTGTAATTAAAATGGTCTAGAGGGTCATTTATAAAGAGAAAACTGTATAGTATCTATCATGTTGAATCACATAAATCATTTGAATTGGTATACTATGAATGGGAAATTTATTGACCGGATAAAGCACAATTCTTTCGTATTTCTGGCTTCTCGTAGGAAATTAAATTGGTTTCATTTTAGATTTGTATGAGTCATTCCATCGCTAAGTCCGTTCCAATATTTCGCTAAAGCATCAGATTTTATGTTCCAAGTTAATTTCGTGTTAATTACTCAAAGATACATATTTGCTTCGAAAAATTTAAAATTTTAACGGGAGGAATGATAAATGAGTATTTACTCAACATTTCAACTCAATTAATAAGACACAAATTCCATAGCAGTGTGAAAACAGAATTAGATGCATTTTGCCTTAAGACACCACAGTACGTATTGATTTCATAACAGTTAATTAATAGTGTGAATCAATAATTTACAAAACTAATTTATTTTCAGAATATTTTGAATTTGAACCCTAAAGGTAATTTGAGTTCATGTTAACAGTCCTCAGAAATTGAAATGTTCTGTAAAGAAAAACTTCGATTGGGTGGGTTTATTAAATGGAAAATTAAATACGCCGAATGAATAAGATTTTTGAATACGAGATAATGATGCAAACATTGTGTAAAGAGATTTCTGATTAATTTTAAATAATTTTCTGAGTGAATTGACATTTCTAAAACTGCTTTGTGATTCAGACTTTTATATATGTGTCTCCTAGTTTGTATAAAGAAAAGATTTATGGAATAGAAGATATTTAAATTTGTTTTACTTCTGGTTAGTTTAAAAATAGAGTTAGCTCCTTATAATGTAATTGATAATATATATTGATTGGCTTTGAAACTTTAATTTCTGATTTGCGCATAAATTCTTACATACGTGTCTGTGTCTTATTAAGGAAAGTTTTCTGAATTAGAAAAATATGCCTATGTGTTTGTCGTAATTGGATCATATTTAAGCCCTTGTAGCGAATTCATCTATATAAGCCAGTAACAACCTTCGCAACATGGGGATCATTTTGGTGTAGTGGTTAAGTTACTCAGCTTCGGATCCAAAGATCCCGGGTTCTGTCCTACTGAACTCAGAAAAAGGCTACCTTCTGAACTGTCGTGGCGCCATCTATCCACCGCAAACGCAACCAAAGCCGTCGCATAGTGACGCAATCTTAAAGCGTCACATGAAGACCCAACCCTAAAACCGTCACGCACGAATGACGCAACCAGCAAAAAGTCGTGACAACTAGTGACGCCGCAGCTAACACACTCGATATAACAACTACATCGTTCGTTCGCCTGTTCACCAACTCACTGGTATGGGAGTGTGTAGCGATCCCATCTATATAAGCCAATAACAACCTCTGCACCATGGTGATCATTTTGGTGTAGTGGTTAAGTTACTTGGTTTCGGACACAAAGGTCCCAATTTCTTTCCACTGGATAAGCGCGCCACTTCACCCTTATTCTCTTTTCTACGTAATATGTTACTGATTATTCTATTGGGTTGGCAACTAAGTAATTGTGGATTTTTTTTAGAAAATCAAATACAATTTTTTCATGGAACTAAATAACTTTATTTTGTAATGTATTGCCCATTTTGATCAATGACCTTTTGCCATCTTTCAGGCAGCATCATAATCCCACGTTTATAAAACTTCTGGTTTTTATTAGCAAAAAACTGAATCAGGTACGATTTGACATCATCAACGTTATTGAAATTTTTACCATTCAAGGAGTTTTGTAAAGATCGAAACAAAAAGTAATCAGATGGTGCAAGGTCAGGACTATATGGTGGATGTGGCAAAACATCCCAACCAAGCTCCAATAATTTTTGCCGAGTGACCAAAGATGTGTGTGGCTTTGCATTGTCATGATGGAATACAACACCTTTTCGATTTGTCAATTCGGGCCACTTTTCTTCAACTGCATTGTTTAATTTCGTTAGTTGTTCAATGTAGACATCAGAATTGATTGTTCGGTTGGGTGGTAAGAGTTCAAAGTAGACAATTCCTTTGTAATCCCATTAAATTGATAAAAAAAACCTTCTTTTGATGAATATCAGCTTTTGATGTTGTTTGAGTTGGTTCACCTGGCCTGCTCCACGATCTTTTCCGCTTGATATTGTTGTAAACAACCCATTTTTCATCGCCAGTTATCAGTCGTTTTAAAAACGGATCATTTTCATTACGCTTCTTTAGCAAATCGCAGCTGTTAATGCGTTGCGTTAAATGCGTATCTTTCAGTTCGTGAGGAACCCATGTATCGAGTTTAAGAACATAGCCAAGTTGTTTTATATATATATAAGTGATTTTCAATGCATGTATGTGATACATGAAGCTTCTCTGCAATCTCACGTGTTGTACTGTGACGATCCGAATCGATTATTGCTTTGATTAGGTCGTCATCAACTTCAACTGGACCACCAGAGCGTTTTTCATCTTTGAGTGAAAAATCACCAGAACGAAATTTGGCAAACCAATTTTGACACTGCCGTTCTTTTAAGGCTTCGTCACCATAAACAGCACATAACTTTTTATGAGCTTGCGCTGCGTTTTTCCCTTTGAGGAAATAAAAAAGCAAAATATGACGAAAATGTTCCTTTTGATTTTCCATTTTTCAACGAACGCCAAACGAAAACTACGCAACCGATCAAAAAACGTTTTTTACTGATTGACAGCTGAATTTCCAACTATCAAATAACAAAATGTGTTTTACATTTGTACTACGTCTGCAAACCTAAAAATTCAACTGAAGCCATCTATGAGTGAAATCCGCAATTACTTAGTTGCCAACCCAATATATCACATTTTTTAAAGATTTTGAAAAGCTTGGGAGTGGATACGATACTATAGTGTGTGTGGTCATGGTTTCGTACTCATGACAGACGTTTCTTCTGTTGAGTCCTGTTACCATTAAAGACCCACCGTGTAGGGGGGCTGGTCCACATTAAATCTTTCAAGGCTCAAAGTTCTCAAGTTAGCGTGATGTGAAAGCCTGGAGCTAGGAGTGCCACCACAGATTCAGTTCTCATCACTTGAACTTAGATCAAAATTACTAAGTCCAGTCCTTGTGTTGCTTTGAAGTGTGACGCTAATAAAACAGTCAAAGACTTGGAAAGTTCTCTTGAAAGAAATTTATCTGTTTTTTTAAAAATTTTCTAGATTAAGACTTTTGATTTGCTTGTTTATTCAACCGATAAAGTGAGAAGGATTTAAAAGAATTTTATATTTTCTCTTTTCATAGTATATGCAATTGCTTTACCATATAGTCTTTTTGATTTATTATATTCTTCGAATTTCAAATATATTTAATAAATTAGCTAAAAATGATGCCTTTTTAATATATTCCTATATATATTCGGAGTTTAATCAAAAATGTGTAGATGAAGAGTACAGTAATAATAATCTTTTCATATTTAATTTACAAGCGTAAATTTTATACTTATAAAAGAAAGAGTTTGTGTGAGTGATTCACCTGTTTTGACCAAACTAAGCAACACAGAATTATAAAACTTGGCGTGTAAAAACTATAGATCATAATGTTATTATCTACAAAGAGTATTTTTTTTCGAAATTCGCTTTAGATTCTTTTAAAATTCAGGTTTTAAGTGAATTTCCTACAAACTGCCGGTATGACTTCACACACGTATAACTTTGTGAAAATTAATGTTTCGAACAGTTTTTTGGGGATTTTTGTATATTTTATTATAAATATATTTATTTACTAGCTGTACCCTGCCACGCGTTGCTGTGGCTCAATCTGGTTAAAAAGAAAGCACATGTTTTCAGTATGTTTAAACATTTGCATTTGAGGTATGGTTTTTTTATAAAAAAATGTATAAATATCTATACACAAAACTTTACTTAAACGATATAATTTGTAATTTTTGTTAACCATATATTTGAAGTTATTACAACTTATTTTTGTCCTTATGTTATGAACATAAATTTATTTACATTGTATTTATAGTGGAGACCTCAAGTTTGAAGGTAAATTTTAAATGGCTCTACTCATTATTCCTCGAGGGCAAAGGGTTAGTTTTACAATGCTTATGGATGTTTCTGTTAAATCAGAGGTGTGTTCAAAAATGCACATTTCTCCAAACAATATCATTTGGAAACATAAATTGTATTTATTGATGTTATATAGGAAATGCTTTGAGAGAGAGAGAGAGATTCCGCAGTATATCTAGCGAGCAAAGTTTTTAATGGCTCTGGTGGTTCTCCAAGTTGAGACAGTTTAATTTTTCCAGTGGTACAAAACATTCCTCCTGTTCCTCCCTTAAGTTTCTGAGAATTGCAATAAAGATACACTCCAGTCATTGTGCTGATGAAAACATGCTGGCTCAACCTATAATCTTCCACTAAGTTGTACCGAAATGTAAGGTGACTGTTATTGTGTGATTGCTCACCCCCAAATCATGTTTGACGCTAATGTACTGTTTCTGGTTGACATCTTTCAACCACTCGCAACCTACTGTATTCCTTTTGTTGAAAACAGATCAGATCTGATGTCACAAAACATGAATGTTGGGCTTGCAAATGTGCATTCTCAAGTTTGGCTGCCTGTTGCTCTGCTGCGCCCTCAGCATGCGAAATTCTTTGTCTGCTTTTCTCGTTTGCTGATGCCCGTTCCTCCTCAGTTTGATGTGCAATTACATTTGTTGCACTACTTTTGCCTTGTGAGTATGACGACCTAAGTTTGATTTCCTGCAAGGCATTATTTTTATGTAGTGAAGCTAACTGATTGCACTTAAAAACAAAAAAGTTAAAGCAAAAACATATAAAATTTCAAAACATCAAAACAAAAAAGGAAAAATCAGGAACAGAAAGAAAGGGGGGGGGGGAGTTAAAAAATGCAAATGAAATATTTAAATTTTTTGTGCATCAATTAACACAGCTCAATTCCAACGCAATGAAAGGTTGAAGATATTTTTATTCAAATATGCAAGAAAAATTCAAATATAAACATGCATTTCGCAGTACAAATCTACAACAAAGTATTGATAATGATGGAAGATTTTTGCAATTTACTATTTAATTAGCATTAGCAATTGTTATCAACAAATTTAAGGGCCTATCTTAAAAACAGAGTGGCTTATATCTAGACACTGACTGATTCACACACGGGGAATTATTTGTTGTCTGGGTACTTAAATATTAGCATAACAGTGCAGCCAATTTGCCACCATGCAAATCACAACCATTTTCCCTCCAAAACTTCTCTCTTTTTTTCATAAAAAAAAATGTTAGAATCTTTTAGATATTAAAGTGCGATATGCATGACACCAATTTTGTTTTCAATGATGCTAACAAATAAGTACCGTTGTGTGTTCCAGAGCAGAAGTCACCAATTGGTGAGAAATTTTAGATGGTCCACAGAAAAATTGGGATTATTTATACTTTTTTGAAGATTCAGTTTAAAAAAAGATAAATAACAAAACATCATATTATGGAACATATATTTTACTTTACTAAACACTTTTAGTTACCGAAATAACTAAACAACGAAAACAAACGAACAAAGTTCCTGAGGTTAGCAATTTTTTCAGATTTTCCATCAAAATTTGAAAGTCAGCTTTGGTAACTATAATAAATTAGTGGCAAAACACTTCAGACTGTTGTTTGTTATTGCTTTTCATGAAGTTTATTTTCAGGGGTATGGAAAATTAAATAAAGACGTAAATATAGCTATAGTGGTCTACCACGTAGAGTTCAATCCTATTAGTGGTCCGCAAATTATAAAGTTATATATTAAGTGGTTCATGAAGTGTTGAAAGTTGGCAACTACTGCTCTAAAGTAGGCACAACAGGCAATTTCTGTATCTGTATAGACAATGAAGAACATAAAATATATACTCATAAGTATTGTAAAATTAACCCTTTGACTTCAAAAAGAGCCATTTTAAATTTATTTTCAAGCTTGGCACCTCTCCACAATTTAAATAATTTTAGATTAATAACATAAGGACAAAAAAACCATAATAACTTGGAGTATTCTGTTAACAAATTACAAATGAAATATGTTTAGAAAAGTTTTGTTCATGTATATTCATATAATTTTTTAATAAAAAGAAGTCATACCCCAAGTTCAAGTGGTCAAAAATGTTAGAAATGAGTGCCTTCTCTTTTCTTTCTTTTTAATCAGACTGAGCCACAGGAATGCGTGACTGGGTACAGCTACCTATAACAAACTTAAATGTTAAAAAGCTATCAAAAACAAATTAAAGTTCAACATTTTGATGAAATCACCAAAAACATTTCCAAACAAAGGTACTTAGGTTCTATTGGAACTATGTCACCCCGATTTTCTAAGCGTCGCACACGGTGAATTGGCAACCATGTGCTTTCTTTCATATAATGTTACCAATACAGTTGCGATAATACGTTAATACCAAAATGAACACAAAACATACATCAGATAATCTTAATATTCCCATTTGTATTTCACAGTAACATCAAATAAAATTTTGAAATCACACAAAATAGATCCTTTATGAATCTAATGTTATTGTCCCAACTTTTAGAAATGTTAACAAGTTAGTGGAAAAATTCACAGCCAAGTGCTAAAAAATATTATTATTGTGTAAAAACAGTCAAAAATAATTTTTCCCTTTTTGAATGCATATTGCAACATTTGGCGATGTCTTATGATTTTATGCATTCGGTTGACAAAAAAAAAAAAAAAAAAAAAAAAATGCAAATACCAAAAAATAAAAATTATCTATTAATTTCATTTAAAATCACTGGAAAAAGAGATAAATACTTGGAAGATTTCAATTGATACGCTACTCGTTTGTGGAGATATTTTGAAATCACGCCAAGCAAATCCATAGCATACAGAATTAAAATTAGTATTTTGTACATGAAATATACACAAATTGTATATATATAATTGAATATATAATTGTATTAGTATATATCCCGAGCTTAAAAATAAATTTAAAAATGAAATACAATACTAACGTTAATTAACATAAAAAGAACTGAGTATCTTTATCAATGAGAAAGCATAATTTGAAAAAATAATTGCAATCTTACGACCACCTGCTTCCTCAACATGTATTTGAGCCATCTGTCTGCATTGTGCTCGTTTGCTAATGACTATTCCAATTTGATGTGCAATTACCTTTAACACTGCTTTTGCTATCCCAGTATGATGCCCTTATTTCGATTTTCTGCAATGCAATTTTATGTACTGAAGTCAATTGACTGCACTTAAAAAGTGGGTAAAAACAAAAACATGGAATTCCGAAATGGCTCTGAATGGGTATCCAAATCAATCAACACAGCTTAATTCCAACGCAATGGGAAACAGAATATTTTGTTCCACCTGAACAAATCGCTCCAAACAGGTCACTTTCACTATATAGTTTGAATTCAAAAGAAAATTAATAGACAGAACAGAATTCTCACCAATTGCACTGAGAAATAAGAAAGAAAAAAAAAATTGAATGAAGAATAATGAAAAAATAAACTATACTCACACAAAATCAATGCTATCGTAAAAGACGCAGCTCAATAGCAATGCAATGCATCACAAAATAATTAAGGTGACTGTCTACATTCAAAATGGAACAGACACCTGGAAGTATCATTAATGTCGCGTAACATAACACTACCAAATCAAATTTGTGTAACATTTGCAATCATATGTTGACCGTACCTGCTCTTCAACCGAGTTAGGGAAGAAATATAAATCGCACATGGTTCAAGATATTTTGCATTGAATACGCAAGGAAAAGTCAAATAAGAACATGGATTTCACTTCATAAATCTTCGACAAAGCATTAATAAAAATAATTGAAGATTTTTACAATTTCCAATCATTATCAACAAAGTTCAGGCCATATCTTTAAAATTGAGTGACTTAGATTTAACATGGATTTCTTCTCACATGGACAATTATTTGTATTCTAGAAGAGGCAGACCAAACAATCATTTCTATATCTGCACAGATAATGAAGCAACATAAAACATTGTCTACCCAGAAGCATTGTAAAACTAACCCTTTGCCCTCACGGACTACGGAGCAGAACAATTTCATCAAATTCGGGTATATATTATTTGTATATGATAATATTTTTTATTCAAATTAATATAGTAATTTTTATCCATTTAAGACTACCCCTCATTTATATGTTTTTGACTATTTTATAAACTGCATGAACTTATTTATGTATTTTTGAAATTATTTGTTACTTACACACATATTATCACAGCCTATTGGCGGCATTATATGAAACGAAGCACCTGGTTGCCAATTCGGCACATACAACACATAGGAAATAAGAGTTGTCAACTTGGCGAGTTAACAACAGAATGGTCGATTGTTACGATAATACGCAAATACCATTCTTCCTCTTTATATATATTAAATATTCACATTTATTTTTGCTCAAGCTTCTTTTTTTAAATTTTTTTTCTGATTTGCATGTTTTTGTTGAAAATTCTTACTTAGATACTTTCGTTGGCACTCATGTATTATCGCAACCTATTAGCAACAGTATATGAAACGAAGTACCTGGTTGCCAATTAAAAACATACGACACATAGGAAATTGGGGATGCCAACTTGGTGAGTTATAATAGAAATGGCGATAATACGTTAATACCAAAAGAAACACAAAATATACGTCAGATAATCTTAATTTTCCCATTTGTATTTCACAGTAACAATACACGTTAATTGCAGTAAGAAGAACTGAACTACCCTTATCAGTGCGAAGTTTTGATTTGTAAAAATAATTTTTAAGGAGTAATATTACTAAAGAAATAAACACTGCGTGAAATTACTGAAAAAGTAAGTTGTAATTTGTAAGCAAAATCATAAACATCCCGCGATAATACAATCCAAATGTTGCCAAAACTACAAAACAAAATTTTAGTTATTAAAAGAATAATCATTAAAAAATGATTTATTCGAAAAAATAATTCTAATTAAATATCAAAGAACAAAATATATATATATAAATATTTCAATCTATAATCATACTTATAAAAAAAATCTAATAATTCAGAAAAAACTGTGTGTTAAGTATAAATGTCCGCATTCAGAGAGAAACATGACATCATATGACGTCATAACACGAAAAAATCACTTAAAAATTAAATTTCAAAACATTTAGAGTGAATTACGAAATAATAAGTACATAAGAACCAGTCCGGATTCAAGTTCAACGTTATGTCAAAATTTCAGAGAAAATTCTCCAGTAGTTTCGGAGGTAAGCGGCTTTGAACAAACACATATTACATTTTTATATAGATGGTTTATTTAGCCATTTTTTAAAAAAATTTGTGGTGGAATTACAACTGTTTTTCTAAAAAATCATCGCATAAAAAGTGTTTTTTTTTAATTTTCCTTTTCGCTTTTGGCAACGAGAGTTTGTGTACAGTTGATTTAACAATGTTGACCGAAGTGAATTGTGTTTCTTAATAAAGCGTATTTTATCTTTTTCCGGGATTTCAAACAAAAGTGACGAAACTTTGTTTAATTCATAAATGCTAATTCACTTTCACTGATGCTAATATTATAAGTTTTGGCTACGATGCAATATATATATAACGATGATGACGATTTTGTAAATATGACGAATATTTTTGTATCGTGGCTGATGTTGATTTTTACAGGTAGACTTGGTCGAGGAATAGCTATGTCTTGAAAGAATACTGCTCCGCTGTAGGGGTTTCATCTTTCGTTTATTGAACATCACCAATAAACAAGGACAATCACATTAAATAATTTACGAAGTTTCACACACACAAAGCAGAAGCAACACTTAGCAGCGACGCGGCAGCGATAGTCGGCGAAACAGACAAAGCGCAAAGAGAGAGAGCAACCGATGGTTCCGAGCTTTTTATACTGGCGGTGAAGGACGTACGACTCTTTTGTAACAAGAGTCGTGATTGGATGCAAATGCGCGCGAACAATTAGATTAAGATTAAGATTATAACGGTCTTGTGCCAAAGGATTAGGAAATAATTTAATGGGGTAAAGTTAAAGAGTTAGAAGAAGTCATTACATATATATATATATATGTGTGTGTGTATGCGCCCAATCGCTAGTCGTGTTTTTCCCACGTTTGTAGAGGGAGTTTTCTCAATATTTTGTATTTTCGGGATACAGTTTCATTAAATCAGTATATTTTGTGTTTAAAAATAGCTCTATGATTTTAGATACTAATGAAATCTTTTTTCAGCTAAGCCGTTTTTTATTTTCATGTTCATCAAATTTATGTATCTGTTTTGCTTTTGTGTATGATTATTTCTTATATATTTTTGTGGTTTATAATACTACATGTTAATTGCGTAATGTAGCAACTACCCTTATTGCAAGGCCTAGCTTTATTATTGTACTGGCTACTTTTAAAAATCTCTTCATTCCTTCCGATATCCTATTTCATTTGATATTCATGATTCGTCATTGTTTTGCTATTAGCATCAAGAAGGCCTGAGGGGGTACTCTCTTTAAACCTTTAAGCTGTACCTGAAATATTTTTTCTTCCTCCATGTTATTAGTTATATTTTGACTTGAAGTGGCTAACAATCTGTGCATATGTTGGTACTTATCAGTTGTAAGGACCTCGGGTTTGTGTGTGTGTGCTGTTCTTGCAAATTTGAACGTTAGTGTTACTATCAGTCTACGGTTGTACTTGGGCTACCATCTATCAGATGTTGATATTACAGCCCAGAAGGCTGACAGTTCATTAATAAATATAGCGGAGAACTAAGGTTAAAAATGGTTAAATTTTTGAAGAAATCGAATTAAAATCATCTGGAATTAATAGGGTTACCGCGGAAAAAATCCAATAAAAATTATTTCTAATATACGTTATCCCATGTGGCAACCACATCGCCAGACGATAAAAATATCAAGGTAACCATATTGTAATGTTATCGCCCATTTTTTGCGAACATAAACAACAACTTCGTGTGTGCCCCATGATATGAGACTAGGACCACATGACTATTTGATGGAAAAGAATCGGTATTTATGTATTATCGCAATCTATTGGCGGCATTATATGAAACGAAGCAAATGGTTGTCAATTCAGCGTGGACGACTTTTAAGAAATTGAGGTTGCCAACTTGGCGAGTTATTAATAGAGTTGCAATTGTTGCAATAATGCGTAAGTACCAAAAAATCTTCCTATGACATTTCGGTTCTTACATATTATCGCAACCTATTGCAGACATTAAATGAAACGAAGCACATGGTTGCCAGTTTAGCGCGTGCAACACATACGAAATAAGGGTTGCCAACTTGGCGAGTTATTGTGAACGTTGGCATTGGTGCGATAAAACGTAAGTACTAACATTTCCTTTCATTAAAAAAGAAAAAGGTTATTGCTTTTCTGATACTTATGTTTCAGAGTCACCACATCCAAAGTGGCACTTTTTTCACCAAAATTTGATTGTGATTGTTTTTTTTCCGTATAAAACACGTAAGAATCTATTGTTTTGATATCTTGGTGCGAATTTTTCTGCCCTAACGCCAAAACGTAAGTTCCCTTCTCCTTTATTGGCAAATTCCATGTTTTTACCATTATAACAAAAAAGTAAAACAAGTAACTATAAAAAATAACACTCACTTCAAACTAATTGGTATTAATAGATTGCGTGATTTTAGTTAGAATTTCTATTTACGTATAAGATTTTTTGACATGCTTTTTTTGCTCTGAGCGTCTTATGATAGTTTCATCAAAATCAGACCTTAATTTATGTATTTAAAGTAGCTTTTTGGATTCATTAAGATTGTTGTTCCTACTATATGTAAGATTACTTCTATATTTATTTGTTTATTTTATATATTTTTCAGTCTTAAATATTTAAGATTTTCTGTTAGTCTTTTTGTTGTTGTTCAAAACAGTTTATGGCAATTTTATCAAAATTACGGCTTACTTTTTTTGTTTTAAACCTTTTAATTTAAATTAATAATACAATTCTCCTATTTCAGTGTCACAGTTTTATATTTTCTGAACTATCCTTTTCTTTTTTATCGTTGTAGGCACAGTAATTATGTGATACAAAGACTCAAAAGTCAGATTTTCACCCGAACAATAATTTTTGAGGCTTTTTTTGAACAGAATCTTAGATCATTATTACTTATCCATGACACATATATCAAAGGTTTTTTTGACAATCAATGAAACTACACCTTCACTTCTCGCTTGCTTTTATTCTCATGTAATGTCCATTTGTTCGCAAAAAACAAAAACAAACAAAAATTCTTATTAGAAAAACTATGGATCAACACTAAAACTATGAATGCGATTAAATGCACATTAAAGTAATTTTCCTTTTTTTGACCCTCCATCTGACAATCTGTTCTTCATGATGATTGTATATATGTTACCGTTAAAAATATAATTCAGTTATTTCATAGAATAACTAGGTATTACATGAAATAACTAGAAAAGTCAGTTAAAGTATATAAAAGATGAAATATTTCATATTTTACTTAGTTATTTGAAGGAATACCTATATTTATTCTATGAAATAGCGGATTTCACACTTTAACAGTAAACATACGCATGCATTTATGAATACATTTTTTACACATAAATTTTGCATGTTTTACACATCTATGCCATTTTCGGCTAAGATTAATGCTATACTTCCTTCATTGGCTTATTCAATGTTTTCTTCATTGTAAAAAAATATTGTTTAAAGTATAACAGAAAGAAAATGACACTTGATTCAAATTAATTATTATTAACACGTTGGTAACATTGTGAAGATAATGCTTCCTATTTATGAGAAACCTAAAATGTGCTATATTTTTTGCATGTCACTGTTTTTGGCCTTATGTTCCTTACGACCGATAAGAACTCATCTTTGTTTTAAATGTAAAAAAATCAGAAATTTTTTAACAAGAAGCTATTTGCTGAAACTATGGTGAGGTGCAGCTTGAAACAATATTATCATATTTTCTTTTGGGTTCCTTTGAATTCAGTGCTGACCAAATTTTTCTTCATGACTTAACTTTGCTTCTGACAATCTTGCAAACCAGAAATCTATATCATTTGTAAAAAAAAAATGTTTGCAGAAAAATAGATGCACATTGAAAAGATTTTCTCATATTTCCCCCTGGATTTCTTTAAAATTAATTGTTGAAGTGATTTTACGTCCCATTCCATCATGATTTAGTGTTACTTCTGATGTTCCTCACACAGTTTTTTGGAGATCATATGCATATTTTATGCTATTATACTGTCCATATATGATATACACTCATGCCCATAAATTAAGGATAATGAAGTTCAGGCAAAGACAGAGAGAGTAGCAAAACAAATTTGACTTATTTGTAAAGTCTATTTATTAAACAAAAGGTAAAGAGCAAAACAGATGCTATATGTTTGACATAATTAATAAAAATTGCGAGTTTTACTCCCTGGAGCAAATTTCAATAATGAACCTATTTACAAAAAACAGTATAACATGGTTAGTATGATGGCTAATACGGAGTATATCTCCCGGACGATGTAATACAGGCCTTATAACGCCTACGCATGCTGAGTATAAAATTATTAATCTGATCTTGGGGAATATTACACCACTCATCAAACAATGTCCTCCGAAATTCCGGTAGACAGGTGGGAGGGGGATGACGGACTGCAATTCATTGGCCAAGCATATCCCACACATGCTCTATTGGATTCAAGTCCGGTGAGTATGCTGGCCAATCCATACGGGTGATATTCTCCGATTGAAGGCATTCGTCTACAATGTTTGCACGGTGAGGACGGGCGTTGTCATCCATAAACAGAAATTCAGCACCCATGGCGCCCCGAAACAAACGTACATGTTCCAGAATGACATCCCGATAGATGTGGCCTGTCATCGTTACACTCTAAACATGCAGGTCAGAACTGGAACCAAGAATAATTCCTCCCCAAACGAGCCATCCAGCAGCACCGTAACGGTGTCGTTTAATGGTGTTCTCTTGGTGGTAATGGGTACCTGGCGTTCTCCATATGAAAGTCCTTCGAGAATCAGACTGCAAACTAAACCTGGAGTCGTCGGAAAACATCACACAAGATTACTGTTGCGGTGATAAAATGCATGCTCTCTACTCCAGGTTAATCGCAGACGACAGTGAGTTGCGGTAAGGGTAAGACATCTGACAGGCCTACGAGCATATAGACCAATGTGCCCTAAGCGTCTGTGTACGGTCTGCCTTGAAACTCTCGTACCGGTAGCTGAAGAGAGCTGTCGAGACAGGTCTGATACTGTGCTCCGTCTGTTTCTTTTGGCAGTAACTGCCAAATACCGGTCCTCATTCGGCGTTGTAACTCGGAGGCGACCTATGCTGTAACATCTACTCACATTACCATCATCTTGGAATCGTTGCCAAAGCCTGGAGATGACACTCTGGGCGATTCTAAGTTTCTCGCATGCTTCCAGCTGGGTACGTCCACATTCCAGTCGTCCGATAATTCTACCACGTAAAAAATCATCCAAATGCTTCCTTTGTGTCATAACTGTACGGTTATTGCACTAAAAGGCTTTTAAAGCGCTTGTGAACAATTTTACTTCTTTGCCACCATTCCTTATATACCCCTCTCTTACACTCTCGTCATTGTGACGTACTATCCGCGCCATCTGGTGGTTTCCTGTAATTTGCATATTCTTCTTCAAGATGTGTGTGATAATTCTACAGGTGAAATTTTTATTTTAGAGTTTAATTTCTGTGTGATTCTGAATTATCCTTAATTTATGGACATGAGTGTATATATTTCAATTATCACTGTAGTTATTTATCATTGTATGTACTCATTTGCTTGCTCTTCGCAATCAAATAAAATTTTTGATAGAAATATTGCAAAAAATTATTCTTTCAACTAATTTTTTAGCAACATGGTTTTTTATTATTTTTTTATTCAGTACTGTTGTTAGTTCTGGACTATTTCAACGGGGACCTGTTTTCTTTTCTTTAGGTAGACTTTGATTGTAGTTCATACTTATTCAAAATGTTTTTAGTATTGAATTATATGTAATGTATACTCTATATTGGATGTATTACAGAGATGTTAGATAGTATTGCCTGCATACCGCATGAAATATTAATTTAATTTTTTTCCAGTTGAAGGCATCCTAATATTTCTTATTTATGATAGTATTTAGTGAATCAGTTTATCATCATTAATTTTTTCTTTCGGTTTATCTATTGTAGGTTATTTTACTCAAGTTCTCATAGCAGAAACTTACTACTGCTATCAGTTTTCTGTCATAGTTTTTATTAATATTTGCATTCCTCATATCTGTTTACTTTTTAGCATGCTAATTTTCTCTCTTACATTGAAATATTTGTTTTTGTTAAATTATTATTTACTTTTTAGCATGCTAGTTTTCTATATTATATTGAAATATTTGTTTTTCTTAAACTATTATTTACTTTGGGGCCAAATTGCAGTTTGCTTAAAATTATTTATAATGTGAACTTTCATTTGAAAATAATATTTTTAATTTTTGGTTATACTACCTCATACAGGGTTTTACCCTCCCTAAAAAAATATTATAATTGCTATAATAAGTGAGTTTTATGTTTTTATAACTTAACTCGTGTGAAGAACGGAAATTTCAGCTAGTAAGTGTATAAATGCATATAACCAATACATTTTAGCTATGCAGTAAGAACTTATTTGTACGATTTAAGGTGGTGACAAGTAATTAAGTAATTCAAAATTAAAAAAAGGTGAATTTAGAAAATTAATTGTACTCTTGTGTAACTTTCCCATATGGAAAACGATATTTCACCTGTATTTTTTTTATATTTTTTAAATAAAATATATATTTACGTATATACGTGGCAATATTATTATAAGCACTTTACACTTTTCTAGAGATCGGCCACAACTTCGTGTTGTTGCTGTTATAACGGAGATAATTATTAAATTTCAGGAATAGTAAAGCATCAATTGCACTGTGTTTCTTGCAAGGAAATGGGGGGGGGATTGATTTAACTGAATTTGAACGTGGGATGATTGAATGCGTTTGAAGCGTCAGAATCAGTATGAGCAACACGGCTGCACTTGTGAAGTGTTTAAGAGCAATATACAGTTATTAATGCTTACAGAAAGTGGATTACCACGCAGTGAACCGGATTTCTGCATCAGGCTAATGGTCATCGGGGGGGGGGGGGGTAATGAATGCTCTCTCTCGTAAAAGTGAATTGCGGAAGTTGTCCAGTTCAACAGAAGAGCTAACGTACGTCAAATTGAGGGGAATCTTTATCAAGAAGCAACTGAAAAAGTCTGTAAAGAAACTGTTTGCCCCACATAGCACCGTAGAATCTATGGTAAACGACAATCTGTTGGAAAACCTCCTCTATCAGCCTTGCGCAAGAGCTGAAGTGTCCACCTCGCATAGGTGCACATGGAATGGACAGTAGATGGCCGGAAAAGGATACTGAGATCCAGATAATTACGTTTTCAACTACATCACGCATGTGGCAGTGGGTAAATATGAAGAAAGCAGAACGAAAGCATGGTCTCCACCTGAATTGCCACAGCTCTTCAATCTAATTGAGGTAATTTGATGGCTTGAATGATGTTTTCTTGACATTGCATGGTTACTTTGATTCGTGTGGAAGAGCATTTGAATATCCAAGGTTATTTAAATGTTATATCATATTAGGTACATCCTGTTATTTTAATGGTGTATCCTGACAGGACAATGGTTCTCGCCACACATCTGGTACTGTACACAGATGGTTCAAAGCATATGACAGATACTTTAACTAGCTTAGTTGGCCTGCATAATCATCAAATTTCAATCAAATCAAGAATTTGTGAGATGAGATCAAACAGATCATCAGACAGCTGGATGCAGTACCATCCAATCTAAAGATATTGGCAAGTGTAAAATATCGAATATAATCTCAGATTCTTTATACCACCTACCAACATCTCATACAGTCCAGGCCAAAAAGAATATAGGCTGTATTGAGAGCAAGAATTAGCCTTACATTGTTTGAAAGGGTGGTGTCATAATAATTTGGCCACTCAGTACCTCCTCTCTCTATCTCTCTCTCTCTCACTTACTCTCTCTTTCTCTTTATATATATATATGTACAGGTAGATAGATAGATAAATAGAGATATACACACATTTATATACTATTTGCCTCCGATGGTTTAAAGTGAATAAATACAATCTCTTACAAATGAAAAAAAGTTGCACTTTCTATGTAATTCTATTATACAACTGAAATTTAAATCTAAAATTTTATAATTGTAAGTAGTCTCGGACATTGCAATGAATTTAAATAATGAAATCAAAAAGGCCTTGTATTAACACATATAACTATGGAATAGCTCTTTGAATCAGTAATAATAATGTACAGTTTATCTGTTGTGATTGCTAACACATAGCAATTTTATAAGATAAAGCTGCAAATCTTATGGATTTTAATTTACGTGTTAAAAAATATCTATTTTCAAAAATGTATATATTGGTGGCAGAAATCGAAATAAAATCTTATTCACTCTCTCAAAAAGGCCCGAAAATTATCTAGGTAAGAAAATTACTACTCAATAATTTTTCTGAAAACTAACCTTCTTTTCAGATTCAAACTCTTCGCAGAAAGTCATCCAAGATTTGATACATTGTTCCGAATTCGATCCAATTACATCGATTCCGAAACATCCGTATAGATTCAACCGAGTTTTATCAGTTTCCCCCGTACAAGAAAATCCACTTAGCCCGAGTGGATTATAGGTTTCTATCACATATAAGAAAGCGGGCAAGGGAAAATAGGGGACAATAGGGATTTTGTCCTCAAAACAAGATGCATGTAGTACTTTTACTCTCTTCGAACGGACTAATACGTCATCGTTAACTTATACTTACGCTTAAGAGCTTTGACAAATATCCCATAAAATGATTCTAATGAGAGATATATTTGAGTGGTATTAGCCATTAAGAAATATGGGGAGTGGATCTATAACTTAAGATACTCTTTGATTGGGGCGCATAGATTTTTTTTATCTTCTGCTTCGATAATTACCAAAGATAAAAAAGAAGCTTTCATTTAATAGAAAATCCATGCAAATATTTTGCTTGGTTTTTAGTATAGTGTATAAAATATGCATTTTAGAATTTGTCTTATTTTTACTGTTTATAATTTGTTATAGCTACTACTTTACACAACTTTTTGAAAAGGTTATTTTTAAAGTATGAAAATAAATATGAGAAACATAAAAATAAAATATCATTTCTGATAAACGTAACTCATATTAAGTTATTGGAAGTTAAAATGATGAAAAAAGACACGCAAATATATATACATATATTTAAATAACAAAAAAAGAAACTATATAGTTTTGCCATATTATACTAAATAGTCCCCATTTTTTATCTCTCTCTCCCTCTATTACTTTAAATTCCACTCAAATCTTTATAAAATTACTATTTTATCACTAGTACTTTTATGTTTTAGCGTTAGTTTAATAGTTCAGCTTAATTTTTCAAATGCTTTAGACATTAATGCTAAAAAAGTATAATCTATTCTATAAAAATTAAAAATTACATATTTCAGGAATATTAAGATTTGTTTTATAAAATCTTTTGGCTGAGAAGTAAACATCATATATATACAGGGCACCCTGAAACTTAACGATAATCGCGCACGAGTTTAAAGTTGGATTCTATCTGTTCTGGGGAAAATATTTTTAAGAAAATTCCCCTGCTCTTGGTTAAGTAAAAACGAGCACATTTTCGAAAATGTGGAAAATTGACAACCTCCCTCACATCATTATCTACTGTGTCCACAAATTTAACAATTGTACGATGATTTTTTCACTAACATCACCTTACATAGCCGTACTATTAATCGCAGTCACAAGTAGGACAAGATACTCTCTCTCTCTACTGGTTTAGTTAAAATTAACATAGTTTGTGGGAGCCGGGATTTGAGAAAAATATGTTATCTAACTTTGACTACATTAAAAGAAAACTATTACACACAACCCCAAGCAAGTTTCTCAAAAGTTGGCTCATTCTGTTAAGATTCCAAAATGGGGAACAACACTTGTTCTTTTCTGTGCATAACAATCATAGAGATTTTTTTTTTGTTTGTGGAACATCTTTATTTTAAAATCACCTCTGTTGATACCTTCCATCACATCATTAGGTATTGTGACAGAATAATTCCCAATTTCACTGTGGTTTTTTCATTAGCGGTATCTTTCATAACCGTGCTATTGATCACAGTCACAAATGCAGTAAAATTCTTTACTGATTTTGCTAAAATTATCATATTTTAAGCCGGTTTGAGAAAATGTCACCTAATTTTGATGCTTCATAAAAGAAAAAACATTGCATAGCACTCCAAGCAATTTATTTTAAAACATGACCCTTTTAGTGACAAATCCAAAAATGGAAGATTGAGGCTAATTAAAAAAGAAATGTAACGTTGAAATTAATTTTTCTAGTACATTTTCTTATAAATTCTGCATACAATTTGGAGATGTTTGTATAATTGATGTTAAATAAAATGCGTTTTTAGTTACCGATAGCCTAAACGCAATATTCATACTATTCTTGAATAAAATTACTTTATTTTTTTGAATTTGAATTCATTTTGTATTCAAAAATTTTATGATCCTATTTATCTAGAATACTGTATGATAAACGTGATGTCACGTTTATCGGTGCTTGGGGGATAGAATAAAGATATCAGCCGTAATCAGAACAACTCTAATTTATTATTCTTTCACTTAATTTTAACAATCCAGGGTAGAGAATGCACGCTTCTATTAAGTATAGGAGCAAACGCACACGATAGAAAGGATACTTAATATTTCATTATAATTCAATTTTCTCTTAGAATGCTTTGGTTATCTGCGGTCTAAATTACCGTAATTCCATTCTCAGCTATTCGACTTCTAAACGTTATAAATCTAATCCAACTTATTGACTAAATCATCAGTCAGCAATCCTTAATTATTCAACAATTAATCGTCGAGCCACTCTCGACTAGATCTCAACTATTTTCCGCTAAACACTTACTACAAACTTCTAACTCCTAACCACTAACTCCATGTGCCTAAAAGTTATGCTTAATTATCATCCTTCATTTACATATAAACCGTGTCTTCTTCTTCGTGAGAAAGTTTTCAATAGAACTATATTTAAAAGAAAATGATTTCCGCATTGAGTGAATATTAACGTCGCACTGTTCAGCTACACGAGGGATTTTGGCGACGGACCTCGTCATTCTGAATCAGAGTCAAGTGACAAGAACAACCTCTCCTAAATACCACATCCCACCAACGGGAGGACGTTTGAGCTCTCGACAGATTTAACGTGCATCGCACCCCTACACGGCGGATTTTCAGTGGTACTGGGCTCGAACTCATGACATATCTGTCACGATCTGATACCTTGACCACTTGGCTACCACGGCCACAACGATTTCCTCAAGAGGATTAGTAAGAGGCTTGCGCGTAGACCCGTTCCAACTGAAGTATTTCATAATTTCATTTTGGTTTCTAGATAAAAAAAGATTTATTCTTTTTTTCAAAATTGTCATTAACTTTTTTGTAACGATGTATTGATCAACGGAAAACATTTTAGAGACAGGTGTGTCACATACGCATCCACCACAAATGTCACTGGCAGGCGGATGATGCACCGGTGTGAATGGCGTTTTGTACTTGATCTACAGGACTGATCGACCCCATGAAAAGTTGCATTCAATGGCCTACCACCCAGTAAGGGGGTTTGAGACTGGTGCATTTAAGAAAAAACCTGTTGCTAAAGGGTGATTTGAATAAAGTGAACTAATAAAACAAAATAATTCATAACTATATTTAAAAACATTAAGAATTATTGTATCTTAGAATTTCAATAATGCGAACAATAGACAAATAATGCAAGGAAATTTTAATAAACATATGCGTTAGTAAAAAATTGCGCCATTCACAAGTATACTTTACATACTTTAAAAATGTTACCATTTTATTAAGGGACAATGAATTGTAGCTTGTTCTGTTACTAGTCACTTAGAGGTTGTGTTCTAATGATTTATATTTATGCTAAATGATATTTAGATAATTTATATGTTAAGTTAGAATTATTTAATAACTAAAGTACCCCGACTGAGGAAGATTTAAAATTTAGGCTTGACAAAACTTTACTACAAAGCTTTTAAGCCGGAAGTTTTTAAAAAGCCTTCAGAATCCCTGAAGGTAAGAAATTTTATTACATTAATAATTTGTGTTAACTACTATCTAACTATTTGTTAACTATTAACTGTATTCCTTTATAATAATGACTCTTCAGCATACGATAATTATTTACCTTTTGTATAATTACATTTCCATGTTTTAAGATAAATTAATATTTCTGGGAATTTTGCTATGCGTGCAAGGGATTAATAAAAAGTATTCATTCAATTGTATGTTCAATGAATGCACGCAATACCAAATTTTTAAATAATATTAAACAATTTTTTTTACCTATCCCTTTTTTCCCCATCTAACTTTTAAGCAACTTGGTCGTCTCAGCCTTCGTGGTGAATCTAAGAGTTTCACTATTCAGTTTGACAACATGACATAAAATACGAAAATATCTCTGCAATATTAATGCAATTGCTACTCGATTCATTCAAACCGAACTTACCAAACATCGTTTTCATCACTGATATTTTTTTCATGCTACGAGTCCCCATTTCCCACAATAAGAATGATGACTGCTTTTAAGTTAAACTCCCAAAATGGCCCGTTTTAGACATCCATTCATGAGAAAGCTTAAGCCATCAAATATCTTCAACAGTAAGTGCTTTAGGGTGGGAATCTGTCGAAATCTATCCATCGCAGATTCCGAATCTCCTCCAGCATTTATACGCGTGTCAGCGCGAGAATTCAGAAAATTTCGGTTATGAATACTTTACGCCGGCAATATCAGTTTGAACTGAATGCATTGTCGATGTAAATAGATTCCGAAATTGCACAATCGGTATTTTACTTATTGACTAGTGAGGTAATTGCTGCTTCGGGGAGGCGGGGATTTCTATGCGAAATCGAACAAAGTGGTTTTCTTTTTATTCGTTTCGTGCGTGTTCTGATGTCTGGATTCTTTTACGGATAAACTTAGAATCTATACTACTGATTCAGCATATACGAGAACTACCGCTTTTAATATAGAAAAATTGATTTTCAGAGTTATATTAAAGGAAAAGAGAAAATAAGCTTTAAAAGAGACAGACTGACAGAGATAGCGCAGATTTAAATGCACTTGAAAGAGTAAAAATTCTGTACCTAAACTGAATATCTCTAGATATATTTTAAGAGATTGATGTAACTTTTTAGATCTCTCAATTGTTTGAACGATTTTTTTTATTAACGTCGCATATTTCGAAGCTTTAATACCTAAAATTTTGAACGCTAAAGATGTAAATTTTTTATTTACTTCTGACGCGATCTTACAACACACATAAGGTATTTTCATTCCTTAATTTTGATTTTATGGTAAGTATAACTTTTAGAATATGACATGCATTGCAGTAAGATCCTTTCGATGTTTATTACAAACAGAAAATTTATTATTTAAATGATGCAGAAATTATATTTGCATCTACAGTGCTAAGAAAGTCGGTATATTATAATATTTCGGAGGAAAATCAGTGCTTTCTTCTTTATAAAAGTTGAAATTAAATGTCTCATGGTAAAACAGAACGATTTTGAATAGCCTAAATTTGAATCATATACTATTTAAACTTGCCCAAATTATATTAATATAAATGTTTTTAAGTATGCTTCTCTATTAGGTAAAGGGCTTCAAAGTATTTATATTATATCATGAAATTTTTAGGTTATTTTAGTTAACATAAAAGTTTTTTGTAAAGTAAGTATTTAATACATTGTAATGAGATAATAAACATATTATACGTTTATAAGTGGATATAATAAAAATACTTCATCTCAGTGAGTTACCATTTTAAGACAAAGAAAATATTAAAGTTAAATATTAATTAAATTAAAAATTAAAAATGAAACTGAAGTATAAAACACGCGGGAGTGAATTTATATAATATTAATCAGTGTAAAAATGCATTGAAAATACGATAACTAAAAAAATTTAATTAAAAAAAGAAAACTTGTGTTTATTAATACAGAAAATATCAAAGCTGAGAGAGAAAGAATTAAAGCAGAAATTACAATAAATTAAGTCTCAAAGCTGGAAACGCATCCATCAAGCAATCTTTAGGTTAAGGAAATGCAAAAAAGATGAAAAGATTGAAAGCAAAAACGAACAAAAGCAATTGTTTTTCAGTTTGTATAAGAAGAAAAAAAAAGAACCACAGTATCATAAAGAAGAAAAAAAGAACAACAAAGTGTAAAAATCTGAAAGACAAGAGACCAACTTTTATGCAATACATCCTGAAGGTTCGTAAGAAAAACATTTCTTAAAAGCCTCCAGAAACAATAGATATTCAGCTACAAATAAAAAGAAGGGGGAAAAGAACAAGTAATGAAAAAATTCGAGCCAAAACAGAAAGAAATATTAATAGCACTATCTCTTTGCACAAAAACTACGAAACATTGAATCTGAAGGGAAGAATGCACATTTGAAAACGAAAAAAATACTAAAAACATTCCAGGTATGATAAAAGTTAGACACGAAAGATTTATTTAAGTATAAAAATACTTTATTAACATAGCACAAAGAGCAATATCTCATTTATTATATTAAAAAAGTATTCTAAAATAGCATTACCTTAATCAATTCTATCCAAAACATCCCGGGGCAGACATTGACAAGATCAGCATTTGTAGTTACAAAATCCTGTACTCACTATTGATGTCCTTGATTCTTTTGACGTTCGTTTCTGATAATAATTTTGATTTATATTTGTCTCTTCTTCATTATTGCATAAACTACGTAAGAAAAATGAAACACTTGACACACTCAGGTGCCAGGATGAATTTTTTGAATTCAATTTCTACAAGCAAATGTTTAAGATTTTTTTTTACTTGACGAATTGTCATCATAATAATCTATTTGAGTGTAGTAACTAAGATAGTTTAATAGCGATTTGTTTTCGTGACTATGCGGTTGTGTGTTTTATTCATTAGTATTACATTAGAATATGAACTACACCAAAGTATCAAATATATTACAGATAAAATTATGCTATCAAAAACACACATTTGGATGTTTTTTACCAACATATCACACCCCTTATTAAAAGTGTCTGATTTGGTAAAAATTACTTATTATGAGGGTTGTTACATGGAATTGGTTAATACCACGGATTAAAATATGTTCATAATATATTAGCTAAAGTACGTGAAAGAATAAAATGAATTAAAATATTAAATTATAAAAAAAATTCACCAGATTCTATTAATTTCATTTTTTTTAAATCTTATTTCCTATATCAGTTCTTTGAATTTTAAGTGATGAAATACCGTAGTAAATAATGTTTCTGATTATAGATTTCTGAAGTTTTGAATGTTTCATTTTTTAATAATATTTAACTAATATTTTTATGACAAGGTGATAAATCTTACCTGCTATGTAGTATACATTATACATATTTTTAACATGCATACTTGCTTTTTTATACAATGTTTTTCTCTCTAATATTTTCCCAGTTGATGTCAAAGAAAAATGTGTTTCCATTTCCAATACAGACAGTGAGGAAAAAGAATTGCTCTCTACAATATTACTTTTTTAGTCTTTCACATGCAGGCCGCCGCGTGGGGATGGCAAAATTGTTCACCGCACAAGGGCGCCTGGGGTAGGGGCGCCAAAATTCATAGTTCTTATAGTTTTTTAACTTAATGTTACTTACATAAAAGTTGTTAATAAAAAACTTGCAATTTTGCATGTTTTATATTTTCTTAACAATAAAATAAGATTTGATTTTTTTAAAATTTTATATATAATTTAATATAATTTTTTGTTTTCGTTTGTGTAAAACAAAATTTGATTTCCGATACGAACAATAAAAACACGTTCCGTGTGGAGTTCGCGCTATTATACGGAACGTGTTCAAAATCTAGGAATTTGTAACATGCAACTACAGGAACTGGAAATGATTTGTATCCGCATAAATTTTTATTCATTATATGCTGAGGAGATGTTGGGCTCAACGTCGTTGTTTTTTAAGTTATGTAAATCGCTTGATTTTTCTTCTCCAAATCATATTTTGCTTCATGTATACTGTTATAAAATTGTTCTCAAAACTCGAAATAAAATCTTTGTCGCAGCGTTTCTCAAACTGTGGTACACGCCCTTCAGGAGGGCGTGATACTGGAGGCGCGAACTTACCGCGAAAAATCGAAAAAACAAAAGATTTAAAATAATTTACAATTTAAAATAATTACAAAGTAAAATACATTCTTATATAATAAAAAATAAAACACAAATTCCCACTGATATAATACGCACTACTTATAAATGTATCAGTTCTGCACAAAGTATTTGATAATTAATTGATCAATATTCAATTAAAAACAAGTTCAGTAATTACTAGTGACTCTCTTGGGCTTGTCATATACAAAACTTAATATTTATCTAATTAGTGCGTTTAAAATTAAAGTCGTATTGCATCGTAGTTTTACCATCAAAGTACATTATAATTGCTTTCAGTACATTGTTATTGTAAGAAGTGGGGCGCGATGAAAATTATGACTGAAAATTTAGTCGCAAATATTGAAAGTTTTAGAAGCACTGCTTTATTGCGATCTACAACACTCATTTTGGCATCATGAATTCCTTTAGATTCTAAGCAGGATATCTATACAGAAGGGCAGCCGCATTTGCGATTTCTTCCAAATTTAAGATATAAATATAAAAAAGGTTGCAACATAACTGTAATCGACGCAATTCAGTTGAAAGTAATTTCGAATTTGTAGGGATTTCACCTAAATTCTTTTCGTTGTTTGTTCAGTGTTGCGAACTTTACTTATTGAAAAGTTCTTGTTATTTTCATTTTTTTTATAGACTGTTATTTGAAAATAAACTTCAAGTTCCATGAAAACTCTCACCATACATATTATTACATCTTAAAAAACCTACACAAGAAGCAATTCTTCCCTAGTTACATTCTATTCTTAATAACAATATGATTCATAATAAGCTAGTTTCCTGTTTCAATATTTCGCAATCTTCTCGCATGACGTAATTTTTCTGATGTAATTTTGTCCCCCCCCCCTTCTCTGCTCTTTTGCAGATATGTTTCTTTTAAATAATTATAATAATATTATATTAAATTATCTTGTTCATGCATATTTTTTGTATCATTTCCTGTCTATTTCTGTGGGCTATTTTGTAGCTCTAAGCCCTCTGTTGGATGTGAGTTCGATCCTCCCGAATAAATTAATAGCTAGGGATTCTCCAACCGTTCTATAGCGTAGCATTTCATTTCTGCTTCCTTTTACTGTCAGTAAATACTCGAGCACATGCAAATCGTATTAGATAAATTATAAAACTAAAATTATAGATTAAAAAAAAGGGAGTGCGTTTAAGCGCAAACAAAACCAAGAAAGAGAAGACAGTAAGCAAAAATTGTAGCTTTGTGTATATTTAAAATATTCCCATATTTTTACTTTTTTACTAGAGAGAATTCAACCAAGATAGAGCCCTCGGTTTTTTTTTGACCAGGGGCCTACGCCACTGCCTTCAGGAAATCCCTTTTTTTTTCAAAGAGAGAGAGTTGACGCAATTTTAAATCAGTAATTTCTTCTATTTTACTTCATTCCTTTACAACTGCAAACGGTAATTATGAATTTACTTTTGATTTGTTTTGTATTTTCCCCTGAGAAAAATGTACAAACATTTTTATCATATTAAAATAATAATTTTATCATTAACATTTTTATCATATTATTCAAATATTTATTATTTGCTTTCCTTTACAAAGGAGGCAATAAAAATAATGTCCAGCTTAGTGAAATCTAATAATTTTTTATTTTATTTTGTAAATTGTCCGTGTTACATCAGCTAATTTTAAGATTTTCGTCTATATTTATACATATATTTCAATGGACTTTTATAGTACTTTTATGTTGATTAATATGCATCAATATTTGTTTTCTTTGCTTGAATACATCTTACAAAAAACACACTTTTCTATGCAAGAACAGTTTTATAAAGTTTAATTATTAGTGTAAACATGAAATTCCAAAAAATAGTACTTAAGGTAGTACTGGTATTGAAGTTTTTTTCACGTCAAAGTTTAATTCCTAGCATTGATATTTTGACACTGATCGCACTTGCATTGAGCTATAGAAATAAAAATAAATAAAAAATATCTATAATATTTCTTCATTTTTGAAGGAATGGAAAATATTAATGTCTGTGTGTGTAAAACTTGATTTAAATAATATAAAAAATATTAAAACGCGATTGTTGCTGGGATGGGGGGACCTTTTTACTGGAAGTTCCTATCAAGTAGGAGTCTGATACTTTCGATATCTTGTTTCACTATAACAACTGATTCTTTCTTGAAAGTATACCGATCCAGAGTCTAGAATTCATTTTACTTTATAAATTCTCTGAATTTTATTTTATAAAAAAGTAATAAAAATAAATGCGGTAAAATATTCTTGATTCAAATGATACTACACACAAAAACTAGCTTTCAGAAACAGAAAGATTTGCTTTCATAATAAACAAGGGGAAAAAAAGTTGATTGTAAATTAATGTTTACAACATGTATAAATGATAGAAAGGCTGGTTAATATGAAATTTTTTGCCTTAATTTTGTATAATTATTCTTTGTTGAAAATTTCATTTATCTTTTTGTACAACATTTGTGATGTGATTTATATTTGCACAATTCATCATATTCTGAATATAATATTGTTTATGTCTCTATCATACAAAGAGTTTTAAAAATTCAAATTTATCGTAACCAGATTATTCACTGAACATTTGGTTACTGAAATACGCACATTTGTGTTAAAATTATTCTTACTTTTTCAGAAATACACTGGTATCCAAAAGTTAAGCATAATTGATAATTATGTGAATAAAGAAGAAACTGTAAATCAGAATGGCGGGAAACGTGATATGCGAGTGTAAAATGGTTATAAAATAAGGAAGCAAATCAAAAGAATGCTAATAATTAATTTAATTATCCAAAGTAGCAGTTTGAAAGAAAACTGAGCATAGCAGGGATTCAGATTGCAAAGAAAAAATGAAAGAAACCATTAAATAAAATATTGATGCTGCAGTTTAATAAGGTGTGTGGTCACCTCTGACAGCCAGGAATGCTGCCCAGCGATTTACCATACTTTCTATGAGATGATGAATGAGTTGCGGGCTCAAACGGTTCCAAGATTCTTGGAGAGCTCTCATCAGTTCTGTAACGGAGCTTTGTGGGTACGAAAGGGCTGTAATTTGTCTCCCGATCATAACCCATACATGCTCGATAGGATTTAAATCATGGGAGTTCGCAGGTCACGACATGCGCTGGACGTTTTCCGCTTCAAGGAAGTCATGAATCAGCACCGCTTGGTGACATGGCTCATTATCATCCATAGACATGAAGTCAGGACCGACAGCACCTCGAAACAAGCGAACATAAGGCTCAAGAACTTCGTCTCTGTATCTTTGAGCAGTCACAGACCCCGTGTCAAAGAAATGGTGGTCTGTGTGGCCGTCCATCATGATGCCTGCCCATATCATTACTCCCCTTGATGGGAAATGATGTCTTTCCGTTATGTTTCTTGGTGCAAAACCTGTTCCACGTTCTCTCCATATCGTTACCCGCCGAGAATCAATACTCAGACTAAACTGGGACTCGTCACTTGTCATCACATTAGCCCACTCTCCCACACTCCAATGTTGATGTTTCAAACTCCAGTTCAAACGAGCGCGTTTATGCGCAGACGTGAGGAGAATGCAAACTGCTAGTCTTCTGGCATACAGGCCAGCATGATAGAGTCTCCTGTAAGCAGTTTGTCTCGAAATTCGTATTCCTGTGGCTACTGTGAGCGCCGAACCCAGTGCTCTGGCAGTACTGCCCCTCTGAAGTCGCGCAGTTATTACCAGATATCGGTCTTGGCGAGGGGTTGTGACTCTTGATCGACCTGATACTGGTTGTCGGGTAACATCTCCCGTTCTTTGAAATCTCTGCCACAGTCTTGAGATAACAGACTGGTCCAGATTCAGAATTCGAGACACTTCGGTTTGTGATCGTGAGAATTCCAGCATTCCAACGATTCTTCCTTTCGTAAACATGCCCAATTGGCGTCTTTGCTCCATCATTCACCTTGTTTGATGTTTAACAACGTTCCTTCGCACAGTAGTTGCATGAAAGTTGTCTGAACTGCCTATGCTGCGTGAATCGGTTTCTACGCGTTCCGGCATGCGCCAGTGTTTCGCGCAGGACGTAGTCGACTGAAAAGTTTTGCATAAACCCAATGTTTCTTCTTCACCCAATTACTATCCGCAAGAAATTTGGAATAATTTTACGAATATTTACTCCATGTTTTTCGCATTTTACGATTTATGCTTAACTTTTGGACAAGAGTGTATATTACTCTGGAATGCCCTACTCATATCGTAAAGCATTTGAAATTTACTTCAGATAATCGTAGATCAAATAAATCGTATGAACATGCAATTGCCAATGAAAGTATCGTTTCTGATGATTTGGGGGTAGATACTGATTTTCCACGAAGTCGAAACAGGTTTAAAAAGAAATTGTTTCAAGATGAACAAACCGACGAACCAATCAACAATCCAAGACAAAAGTTTAAGGTTGAATTTTACAATATAATATTAGACACTGCTATTTCTTTAATTTCAGAAAGTTTCAGTCAATTAAAAGAACATTACAATTACTTCAAGGTACTATATACCTAATTTTAAAAACTGGAGTGACAATGAAATTTTAAAACATTGTGAAGAATTAGAACGAAAATTAACGGATACTAAAATGTTAATGAAAAGGACATAGATGGATTAAATATGTTTGAAGAAATAAAATATTTCCGATGTTTTACCAAAGAGAATATGTCACCTACTGATGTTAGAAATTATATTTAAGCAAACAATCTTATCGATACATTTCCAAATATTGTACTATCTTTACGGATTTCTTTAACCCTGCCAGTTTTGGTGGCTACTGGAGAACAAAATTTTTAAAAACTTAAAATTATGAAAAACTACACGCGATCTACTATGGCACAGGAAAGATTATCGGACTTGTCAATTATATCTATAGAGAGCGAAATTTTGAATAAATTAAATATAAAGGAATTGATACGAGCATTTGGAGGAAGCTAGGAAAATCAATTATTGAATATATTTTCTAATTTTTGTATTTTATTTAAAAATATTTTATATCATTTTTGCTTTTAAAATTTAAGAAATAATAAAAAAAAAAAACAATAAGACAAACGTGTTCTAATATTATAATTTTAAAGCTTTTCAGTTCGAAAGTCAAATTTCGAATACTATATAAATGGGTAGTTCTTATTTTTTTGTAGCACTTAATAAGAGTGCAACAGAACCTCATAAAGGGGCGCCGAATTTCAACTTGAACAAGGGCGCCGAATACCCACGTGGCGGCCCTGTTCACATGTTTAAATTTATGTATTCTTATTTAAAAATACGTATTTTGTTTTAAAGTGCATTTAAATTCCTTAATATGACGAGTTTGAATTATTATTTGTCAGATTATAATAAACCATAGATATTTTTTATTTATATTAATTTAATTTTAAACACATTCTCAATACAAGAAGATTTGAATGGTTTACCAAACATGTTCCAAAAAATCTTCGATAAATACTAAACTGCTGTTTATAAAAAATGCAATACCATGAAGAAGTCGTCAAAATTAATGGAATGTAATACACAAGCAACTTGTATTGTAAAAATAAATGAACGAACTTTCAAAGCAAAAAAAAAAAGGGGAAAAAAACAATATTAAAGTGTTCGAAATCTGTATTTGGTGTAGCCACCTCGCGCTGCAATGAATGCTGCGACAGGACGTAGCATGGAGTCAAAGAAATGTTGAATGTCTGCTTGTGGAAGAGAATTCCATATATTGTTTGCATACGCACCCAAAGTTCGTCTTTTTGAAGCTGTAGGACGCCGTTCAAGAACGAGACGCCGACCAATCAAACCCTACACATGTTCAGTTTGGTGGCCTGTGTGGTAAATAAGCAGGCCAAGGAAGATAAGTTGCATGTGTTGGGCTGAAAAGAAGTGTTGATTATTCCTTGCAACATGTGGGCTTGCATTATCCTGTTGAAAGATAGCTCCAGGGATGCCTTGAAGGAAAGGAGCAACTTCGGGCTCTAGCACTTCACGGACCTACCTGTTGTTCAGATTACCTCAATTCGAAACAGCTGAGATTGTCCATTATACGAGATCTCACCCCAGACCATAACATCAGGTGTTCAGCTACTATGCCATTTGATAATGCCCTCTAGAAGGTAGCGTTCAACGGCATAGCATCTAACACGAATGCGGCCATCACGGTTCCACAAATTAAAGCGGAAATCGTCAGAAAAGACAACTCGTTGTCAATCACCCCACCAGGCTCTGTTTATGAGCCCATTGCATACACATCCGTCAATGGATTACCGTGAGTGGCATCCTATATAAAGGAAACCTTGCACGCTTTCCACGGTGCAGCAGACGTCGACGAATTGACGAAGCCGACATTAATACACCTGTAGCAGTAAACCAATGAGCAACCAACTGTCTGGACGAAGTTGTACGGCCATTCATCGACATGTGGACCAGGTGTTTATCATCGAGTATCTGATATCACCTTCTGTCGTCCACTCCCGGTGCTTGTCGGTCTACTGTTTCCAAACTCGCATCACTGTGGAAGTAAGTGTGCAGCTTATATTGCGCTACAGGAAAATTTTCATTCACTAATGCCGATCATTCTCCCCCGTTCCAACTCCCTTAGTTGTTGAAATCTACCCCTATTTTGTCGTGGAGGTCCCACTAAACGTTCGCCATTAACAAATAACCATGCATGATTTTCAACGTCCCTCTACAGCCCTCTGTTTATACGTTTTCAGCATCAGTTCAGAGGGCGATGCTCACACCACGCATGCGTGGTGGCTCTGAAACCCTATTACTTTGTATAACATCCTATAACTGACATTTGCTGTAAATTTCATTTCATTCGTAAGATTCATTCATGGTGTTACATTTATTACAAACAGCAGTTTACTTTATCTGGCATCTTTTCAAGAGCTCATTCAATAAGAGGGACACTTATGTATATTTTTACAAAAAATATATGATTACAATTCCAAAAAAATAGTGACATTTTCATCTATAACAACATTTAAATTTTCAATTTACACAGTCAAATATTTTTGATTGATAAGAATAAACCTTAAAACGAAAGTAGTAGAAGCTTCTGGTTTCAGTATAAGAGAAAGCATGGTCATGAGCTCTCGCATTGAGATGTCAAATGCCTTGTTCGAATTACTAAAGAGAACTTTGAAGAAGCTGCTGTGCACGTTAAATGGAAATGATACTTAGAAAATCTTCGCATGCTGTGGAGTTGCAGTTATAAAAGTGAGATACCATCCCAGTTGTCTTCCAGGTCATTCGATAGTAAAGCAAATTACTCGGTCTTCATCATTAAGCATCATGCTGCTCTAATGTAACAATAATTCAAAATTTAAAGCTTTATTTTACTCATGCTCTACTCCTTGAAATTCTATGATCATTTTTAAACAATAAAATGTTGTGTTGTTTGCTGTTATTTAGATGAAAGTCGGGTATTATGGAATGAATACATTTACATTTCTAAAAATAACTTTACTAGTTTTTGAAAAAAAAATCTCCAAATTCTTCTTGGATATATACTTTAAATAATTGTAAGGCATTATTACTTGTCAAAAAAAAATTTATTTTGTTGTAAAAAATATTTTTTTAAAAAAAAATGATTAAAACGGACATTATGGAGTAGTCGAACAAGATAGCTTAAATCATTGGGAAACTAATTAAGACTTCATAAAACGCGTAGTTATTTTTAACTATAAAAGTCATATTTTTAAAAATATGTGAAAGTCATTACTGTTTCAAATTTATTAACAAAAGTTACTGCCCAGTACTCTGAAAGTGAGCCCACACAGAAAACAGCTGAAGCATAGAATCCAAATTTTCCCTCATTGATCTTCGGAAAATTTTCCGTTACAGAAGATACTTTTAGGGTCTTAGTTAATTGCATAATGTCTATTACGATTGATACATCAAAATGGAATGTGTCAGATTTTATAGAGTATCCAGTATTGCATAATATCCAACACGCCATCTTGGAAAATAAACCTTTAAATTGAGACAAGATATTGTCAACTAAAAAACATCCGTTGTATTACAAACTGCAATTCTTTTATTGTACAATATGCTTAACTTTAATGTTCAAATAACATGATACTAGATAGGTTAAAATGCTTGAAAACTTACCAGCAAAAAGTTTGAAAAATTCGCAAAATACTTTGTTCTGTAGTGAGTTTTATGGCATTAACAAGTAGTCGACTCTCTCTGCAATGCATAAAAAGAGTCTTTCTTCAGTATTTCAAAGTTTTCCCACGCAGTAGCAGTTATAAATAGATCCAAACTTCGATATTCCATATTACCCGGCTATTCTGTACAATACCCGACTCTCAACTATTAATTGTGATCATCCCAGTTTTTCTCCGAATCAATAGGCTTTGTCGCTTGAGCTCAATCATTGTATTGAACCTTAATTTTGTCACAACATCGTCTTGTGGAGCAATTTTCTGCATACGAAATTCAAAGAGGTTTCAGACTCCTTGTTTGGTAGTAAGTAGAAGAGTGAAGTATCTTCTGAAATGTCCTTGCGATTTGACAATGGTATCAAATATGAGTTTCAAATATCCCTGGTGTAATTCTAGAGTGCCGATATTTCCATCAACATCAGCTATTCCATTATCTATATAGATGAGCTAGTTCACCATTATTGTTCTCTGAGAGAATGAAGAAAGAGTCTCTCTCTCACACACACACTTTCCTTTATCTCTCTCTCCTCTTGGGGACTAATTACACACCCATCCTTAATCCCTGATATGAATGGAAGTGCATGTACTGTAAAACGAGCAATAGAAATAAAACCAGGGAAGACTTGAAATAACTAGA
>BMAO01039559.1:0-63233 GCA_019973975.1 Trichonephila clavata
CTCAAAGAGATTCTCATATCGAATTAGTTTATGATTGCACGAGGGCCACACAATGAAGTACTTTGTAATTCCAGTCATTGTCCAAAGATGAGATCCATTTCCGAGTTGTAATTTCCCACATTAACTTCGCAACAAACCAGATTACATGAAAGCCTGTTAATGAATAGTAGCACAACTATTAATATATAAATCATTGGTGTCTAAACTATGATCTCTTGCGGGTCAAATTACAATAAAAAAATTGCTGGGCCACACATACAATATTTTTTCAACAAATTGAAATAAAAACTAACTCTATATAGTTCTATTAAAATAAATTTTATTATATTTATATATTTTAAATTTGAATTAGATATGTATAGGTACATATTTATTTTAACCTTGTAAAAGTGTTGTTTCATTTAGTATGGATTTCATAAAAATGGAAAAAATTCAAATAAATGAAATGGATGAATTTGCTTCTGTGACGGGTGCTTACGCGTTTCACTAACCTTCTCTTATAAACTTTTAAATTGTAATTATTTTAACCAATCCCCGCTGAGAGCTGAAAGTGTGACTTATGCAAATAAGATAGTTTCGGGTTTAGCGAGTTCGAAAGAGATATAAAAGGGAGAAATGAAATGAAGAGATGAGGATGACTCCGTGTTTTGATAGAGGAGTAAACTACGTGATTGCTTAAGAAAGTGTTTTTAGGAGTTTAGTTTAACTAAGTGAAGTTTGTTAGCGGAAGGAAGATTATTGAAAAAGATTCATTAATTCGGTTCGGACGTAATTGAAGATATCCTGGATTGAAGCCACTTCATAAATTCTACTAGTATTCAAGTTTCATTCTGAAGGAGATATCAGGTCTGTGATTTTTATAGATTAGATTTAAATGCGTAGTTTGATTGTATGTGCTATTCCCTCGTGGTATCAGTTAGTATTCCGTCGTTCATAATTGAACTCTGAGCTCACTCCATGATAATTTGTTGTTCTTAAAGTTTGATTATTAATTGTGTATTTCTATCATAAGGAAATAATAAATAACTGATTTATTATTTGCGTAGTCATTAATTATGAATCCGACATATCCAAATGTAGTTAATGTGCAAAGGGAAATTAATAACCCTAGGGGTAGTGAGAGACTACGACACTTCTGTTGAATAAACAAATTGATATCGGGTTCAATAGACGAGGTTTCAATTCTTAATGCATTTTCAAGATGTTTGTCATATTTTTTTTCTGTGCTTAATTCTTAAAAATAATTGTTCACAAATATAGGTGCTGCCAAAAGCTTAAGAAATTAATAAACCATGATTGTGAAAATTAGGATATTTATCGCAGGATAGGTAATCTTTACAAAACTCCAGTAAAGAAACAAAATATTCTCAAATTTTTCTTTCAGTTGCATGTCATTTTGCAGTTCAATGCATTCCATTTGAAGATTTAAAATAATTAATTTAATTCTAGAGAAAATAGGGTAGAAAACATGTTGAAATACTCTTCATTTTTTTTGAAAATCTTGAATTAAATTAAAAATTAATGCATCATATTTTGTGTAACTCACAGGTTTATGTGCAGCCAAAGTACTGAAATGTATCAAATATTTACTTTTAATTGATTGTGCCAAAAATTCAACTTTCTTTCAAACACTGTTATTGTTTGGAACATATTAATAAATTGATTTTTTCCTTGAAGTCTCAAATTTAAAACATTCAAATGTTAAATCACTTAAATTTTTATTTCGAAATAAATGTCAATGAATCGATTATATATGAAAAATATTGCAAGCATTTATTTTTTTTAATAAAATTATGTAAATTTAAATATTTTTATAATTTGCATTTGGGCCGCATGTTAAAAAGCATGATATAAATGATAACTTTTATTAAATCCTAGCTCAGCTACTAAATGTAATGTTGAGTAGGTTATAAAAGCTTTGTTAAAAGGTTTCAGAGAATATTTCTGAATTTTTAAAATTTCTTATTCTGTACCTAGAATTTTTTTGCAAAGGAGTAATGAAACTAAACCATTATTTAAGAAATAACATTTCCTTATTTTAAACTTAGATACTTTGAAGGATTTACAAATCTCAATACTTTATATCCTCCCTAATTGTTCTTAAACTACTACTCTAGATGCACACACACAGAGTTACTAATATATTTTTGTGTGCATAGCATTCAATGTTAAATTTAATATGCAAATTATATTCACCTCAAATGGCTTACTTACTAAATCAATCACAGAAATTCTGATTTGATTTTTTAAAATTAACATCACCCTTTGAAGTTGTATGTGAGCTGGTGATGACAGACCTTGTAATTTTGAAAAGCAGTTAACTGAAGAGGATGAAACTCAAACTGGGGTCCCACTCTCCATACTGCAACAATGTAGTAACTTTAGAAACTTGTGCATCAGTCCCTTTACTAGACAGGACATTAGTGGCACTAGAACCTGAATTTTGATTATTTAAATCATAGGAATGAAAAAATATGAATCTGAATATAATGCATTATTATAGAAATAGTCATTTATATTACAAGAAACTGTTTTAGGACTCTGGTGGTTTTTTTTTTTCAGTTTAGTTTTAATAATGCTTTAAATTTTAATAGTGATATAAACCTGAAATGTCCATTTCATAAGTAAATTTGTTTTTAAAACAGAAAAAAATTAAGACAAAATGAAATTTTCGTACCAAAATTATGCAAAAAAACTGAAGATTTTTTAGAATTTGCATCAGTTTAATTTTGTAGAAAAGACAAGGTAGGGGACACCAAAATGTAAGTCTTTTATTTATAGAATAATGTTTCATTTTCAAAATACATTCACTTTTAACTAAAATAAATTTTACAAGTGTTTTAAAATATAGTTTACATTTCATTAAACAAGAAAAAGTAGCATGTCTAGTTTTTATGCAACACTTTCTTGTCTAATGAAATGTAAAATATATATATATTTAAAAAGCAACAAGCTTTGAGAGGACATCTTTATTACTGTTAAGATCAGCATCTAATTTTACAGGAAAAAAGAACGATTTTAAAATATACATGCTGTAAAATTATTAAGAAATGGAAAATATTTTCAATAAGACAAAAGACAAACAATATTATTTCAAATTTTAATAACCAGCTGTGTTGTATAATACATTTTTTTCATGGCAGTATTGGGAAACGTGTTAAGCTAGTTAATCATGCATTATTCTATAAAAATCTTAACTTTTAAAATACATGTATGAAATAATCTTAAAATCTGATAAAAAGTAGTAATAGATAAAAAGTGTAAAAAGAGCTTAAATGTTGTGAATTATTTCCTAAACTTTTAAGATTTAAAAAAAAAGTACATTTATATTTTAAGAAGTACATTTTAATTTATGTATCTCATTTGCAAGAACATTTTATTCCTTAATAATAACACGATCAATGATAAAAAAAAAAAATAACCGCATGTATATAAAAATGCAGTGTTTCATCAGCTACACAAACAATATTTTTAATTCTATATATTACTTAAGATATCCAAAGCAAACATTTCAACTGATAATAATGCACAGAAACAATAAATTAAAAAATACTTTATGAACAAGAAAGCCTGGGAATAAAATTTAAGAAAATATTAACACCACATTAAAAAAAAACACCATACAAGCTAAACAAAGAAACTATATTTTTTTTATCATGCTATACAATAGAATATAACTGTTATATAAAAGAAACCAGCATATTCATATTTCTAATAAGTTTACAAAACCAAGTTCATTTGTCTTTTAAATTGATTTCAATTACATTTTACACTTTATAAAAATAAAACTCATATACATATATTTACATATACTGATAAAATTGAACAATAAACATGAACACAGACACACAACATTTCTAAAAATTGAATGTTCATACTAAAAGCTCAATTATAATGTAATAACAACCTTTTATTATTTATATTTTTATTTTGATAGTCAAATGCATTGCTTCTAAAACTTTCTCACTACTTCTTAGTAACTAATATTATATTTTAAGTTTAATTATACCTGGAAGATACAATGTGTATTTTTTCCAGTTCAATGCATGTTAATATATAACTACAACAGAGTTTTTTTTATTGTAAAAACATGTGACAGTGGAATAAAATAGTAAACAAATACTAGACTGCTTCAAGATCACAGCTTTAAATCTGACTATAATACCTAACCAGAATTCGGTAGTGTGCTTTTAAGTGCACATATTGTGACTATAAAAGAAACCATCCATGCCTCAACACTACCTGTAAAAAATTTCAATCTCAGTACATGCCTAGCTTATGGGGCAGATAAATAATTTTAAAAACATCTAAGATCAATGAATAAAAAAAAAATCAAATAATATTTAAAATTTTTGCTTTCAGCCTATGCGTTTAAAAAGGCGAATGCAGTAAATTACTTTATTGCAAAATACTGGAACCAGCCATTTGGAATATTTTGATTAATTGAAGATATACATATATGTGTATAACAGTATACAGCTAAATGTGGTTATACTTATCAATATCTCCAGCTTTTTCTAGATATATCCAAAATCTATATAATTTTCATAAACTGATTCAAGGAAAAATGCAATATAAAGAACCCTATGCTATTCTTAGAGGTAAATAAATTTTCTGGTATTGTATTTCTGATATATTGAAATTGATTTTGATTATTTCAACATAAGCAATTCACTTAATAAAAATAAAAAACTATTTTCTCAACACTTTGAACATTAAAAAGAAAAAAAAAATTACTGTAAAACTTTTAAAAACTACAATTTCAAATTCAATCTTTTTCTACATTCTCAAAACTTTTTAAATACCCTACAATAAAACTAAGTTTTCTGTCATCCATTCCACTTCAGTGATATCCAGGACATTAAAATTGGGTGTCATGCATAAGCTCACTGCAATCTAAGGAATTGTGTCACACATAACACAGTGTTGAGTTACAGGTCTTTTGCACTTTGTCCTTTCTTTAAAGAGTCTTCCATTCTATGATATTGTGGTTTGATGTCATTGGTGGGCCTGTTATGTTGTAGGTGATCATAAACACCAACATCACTGGACGAAGCTTTGACTAAAACATTTTTAGCAAGAGATTAGTGTGTACATATTTTATATATTTAACTTTAATAAATGTATTTTATAATACATTTAAAAAAATCTTCCTTTCATTGAAAAAATAATAAATACATATTACTGAAAAAATTAAGAGCATTAATCATAATTGAAAATCAAAAGTACTAATAAGTTCCATCATTGAACCTACGGATTTGTATAATTTTGATTTGGATTAAAAACAAATTATTGCCATGTACTTACTTTTTTTTAAATAAAAATATATATTTTTACCCTATTTACTCGAATCTAAGCCACACTGTTTTTCCAGGGTTAATGCTACTAAAAATCAGATGCGGCTCAGAATCGAAGACAAAACATTTGTTGGATGTAGGAAATTGAGTTTCCACCCTTTTCAAAAGGAAAAATATAGCCATCACTTTTGGCCACTTGCATCGATGACTTATCTTATTCTGAAGTTTATCTCCAATATTCAGTTTATCCTAAACATGGTTGCCCACTCGTTTTTAGGAAATTTTTTTTGTGAAATTTACACCTAACCTTAATTTACCTACACATCAAAGATATCGGTAATAACATCATGACACAAGTATAAAAAGGGAGGCAATTTCATATGCAGAAAAAAATGGGAACAGCAGTGGACACTGAAAATTTGACACAATTGAAACAAAAATACATCGATGGCATAAACAAAATATTTTTCGCTGTAAATGTTCAACAGTTTTAATTCTTTTTAAAAACTATTGCATAGGAAATGCATTGGATGGCATGGAAGACAACACTGCGTGGGAAAATGGCAACACTGCCACGAATTCCGAAGTTAGCTGTCACAGTGGGAGTGACATCACTTTCGAAATATGATATTGATGGTTGGAGTAATTATAGGTTCATGCATACATTTGAAAGTTTTTAAATACTGATAAAATAAATTAATATTATTAACTTCTTATTATTTCTCTTGAAAACGTGTACAGAATCGGGGGCGTGGCTAAGATTCGAGTAAATACAGTATATATATATGTATATATTGCATCTTCAAAGCTTTTAAACATAACTATTCAGTGAAAAAACTCTTGTGTCTATGCAAACAATATTTATAATATTTTTTATATGACTGCTTGAACTTGTGTGTTGCAATGGAAATGTGTGTTTCTAGGAAAGGTTCCAGATCTGAAATGTGTATGGGGTGCAGAGGACAACTAACTGCCTGTCCTCTCTATTTTGAAGAATCGTACACATATCAAATAAATCAACTATCAAAGTAAAAAGATTTTTTAAAATTTAAGTTAGTTGTTTACATTTATCAATAAAATTTTCTATTCTCATTAAATTGTAATAACTAAATACTAAAATAATTATATATAAATTACCATCAAAATTTCTGTCTTTAACTTCATCATAAAATGGCTCTTTTTTTGAAAGATTGGGCTTAATGTCTTCAATGCTATGATAGATGTTTGGATTATATTCCAAATCTACTTTAGATTTCAAACAAACATCTTCACCAAGACCTCCACAGGCTCCTGTAATAATATTTATATACATTCAGCCCATAATTTAAGTTCAAATAAAAAAATATTCTATCCTGTATTCAAAAAGAGTGTATTTTAATTTTTTTTCAAGTAGAAAATGCTAATGCACTAATTAAATGCAACTTTTTTTTATTAGTACACACTGTTCCAAATAAAAGAAAATATTTTGTACACATAATTTAAAAAAAGATTTCAAACACCTATATACTTATAATTTGCATTCCAAAATATCCTTGATGAAAGAAAAATAATAAAAGTTTGAGGGCTTTTGGTGAAAATTGTACACTATGTCATGAGCACTGTGCTATGAATCTCAGTTGCAGAAATTTTATGCCTGTTATAATACTCTACCAGAGTTAGATACACAAGTAGATAACATGTATTCTAACTCAGACTACCAAAAGTTAAGATAGCATACCCTTTTCAGCACAGGCATAAGTCTCTGAATCTTCATCTCCCAACTTTGCTTTGTTAAGATTGCTCTTCATCCCCAAATCATTATAAATGTGCTTAGTACCTGTATTGTTTAAAGATGTACTTGGGGGAGGAACTCCTTGATAAGCATAAACTGGATTGTCAAAATGCCTGCGATCTAGAGGCAAGAAAAATATGTCAAATTACACACTTAAAAATGCTTCATCAACAATTAGCATAATAAAAATCCAAAAATTAATATTTTTACTTTATTTAATTTTTTATATAACATATTCAAGTTAATTTTTTTTTAAACAGAAGTTAAATGAAAAATAATAGAAAATAAATTCTTTAAATATCAAATGATTTTTTAAATCACTTGCATTTAGTTTGAGTTTTTTTTCAATGATATTATTAAAATAAACAAGTAAATGCAAAAATATTTAAAAACTAATTCCTCTTCATCACATTTATAAAACCAATTATTAAAGTATATGAATATTTAAAAAAAATGAAATAATACCTGGAGATGGATTTGGATCAGCGGCATACCTACAAAGAAATAGAAAAAAGTTAAACATAAGACAACTAACATCAGTACAAAACAACTGATATTTAAATTTCCTAATAAATATAATTAGCTAAAACTATTTATCTTATTTTGATTAAGAGATAAAACTGCATACAATTTTAAAATAAACCATTTCCCATCCCCCAAGTCTTTTTATTCCTTTTCATTTTACTCAATTATTAAACTCAAGATATTTAATTTTTGGTAGCATTTACTTTTAATTTAATGCATTAAAAATGCAGTTAAAATTTTTTAAATATTCTTCATAATTTACACATGAAAAATACTTACGTTACATATGCCAGTTCATCTTTCAATCGTTTCAAACGTCTTCTGTAGTACAGTATTACTAAAATGATAGCTATCAGTAAAACAACTGCTAAAGTAACTCCCCCAACCACTCCAGCACTTGTAGATGAATTGTCATCATCCATTTTTTGAACACTTTGACCCATCAAACCTGAATAAATAAATATTTTCAGACAATTTCTTTTAAATAAAAATTACAATTGAATTAACTATAAGAATACATTGAACTAATTCCGTTGAAATGTTCACAAATATAAATGTTAAGTTTAAGTAATACTTACGTATTTCACAGTTCTCTCCTCCATAACCATATTTACAAATACATCCAGATATCGAATTACAAATGTAATTCTCGTTTTTGCACTGGCATTGTTGCATGCAATGATCACCATAATAACCTTCTGGGCATACTAGAAAAGCACATATAATTAATAGGAGAGGCACAAGCAAAATAAATATTTAAATCCATAAGTCTAATTATTATTTATATAAATATTTATGTATTAATAACTTTCTTAAAAGATGTCACAATTACATTTATAATGAAGTCACATTTTTACAAACAATGTTTCAAAAACTTCAATGTGAGAAGGGGTAAAAAAATTTCCAAAAAATTTTTCCTAAATGCCTTTTATTATCATCATGTACTGATGAAATTCATTGAATTAGGATAAAGTTATCACAAACTAGTAAATTCTCAATACTTTTTATCTGTACAATTACACTTCCTAAAAAAGAGCTCGAAATTACTATTATAATTATTACCAATACTTTAAATAAACTATTCAGTTTAGATTCTAGTACTTCAGTATATCTTGTTACAGTACTCTGAAAATTCCACTAACATATACAAGTTAAACACCAAGAAATTTTTTTTTTTTAAATTAAAATAAGTAAATGCATCAAAATTTTCAACAATTTCAGGCAATCTTTTTGCTCACCACAGTCATATTCATCCTTTGAACACTGAATTCTCTTAAAATCATAAAAATAGAATACAATAATAGTAATAATAATTCTAATGATGGTTATATGGGTTTTTAAAATAGAAAATAAAATAAGTAAAATCACTATTTTCAATCAATATTATTTACATTTTTTAAGATTTTAAGCATATATATAAGTGTTAGATATTTATTTTACAATATATTGTACTTACCTTCTGTACAACGAGAACCCATCCAACCAGGTGAACAACGACAAACACCATCATTCCTACGACAGTACCCTCCATTCAAACAACTGCAGTTCTCCTTACAGAGCAAACCAAATGTTCCATTTGGACATGCTAAAAAAATAAGATTTTAAAGATTAATTTTAATGAAACAAATATCTTAGACAGGTTAAATTTTTAAACATAATATCAAATATACAGACTTTTTATATGATTCAAAGCAATTTTTAAGATGAATCAATACTTTGAAAGTAAAAATGTGCATTATGAATGAATGTGCTGACAATTGTAACTCTCAATCAAGAAAGTAATTCTTGAAATTATTGAAGTTACTCAATTTTTCTTTCAAACAGTTTTTCTTTCAAATTTTAATAGAGAAAAGGTTTGGACAAATTAACTGATTAAATTGAACTTTAAATTTAGAATACAACTTTACCACAGATAATATTCAAACAACATCCTTTACTACCGAAACTGTTTAGACTGACTTTATCAAAGTGAGGAATTATTGATGAGATATTTCATAATTTTGAGACAGGGTCGAGTAATGAATATACCATTTGAACAGATATTAGAAATTTAAAATATACTTCAAAAGAGAGGAAGGAAAAAAAACTTTATAAAATTCCCTTTCAACAAATGCTATTCCTTTGTACCTATTGTTTGAAAATTTTATAAATTCTGTTTACATAATAGAAAAATGAAGACAAAAAATATTTAAGAAAATCTAGCATATGTTTAAGGATTTCTAAAGTAAAATTTTTAATTAAATTAAGGATTTCTTTAGTTGTACAACAGGCTTTTATCAAAATAATATCCTTTTCAATTAAAAATATACCAGTTTTCTATTAGGAGGATTACAAAACTTCCAATTTTTTGGTATCTAAGATTTAAAAAAAAATTGTACTTTGTAATAAAAAGAGAAATTCTACGTTACTGCAAAAGAATTTTTTTACAAAAAGGAAATATTTTAATAAAAAGTAAATTTCTATAACTTTATATAACCAATATTTAATTTTCAAGAATTAAAAAAAATTATGAAAAAAAAAAATTGTTGCTGGAGAAGAATGAAATATGATTTCTGTGAACATTTCTTTGAAGGATCAAATTAACTGAAATATTATAAATACAAATAAATAAAAAAGTAAAAAATTTCCAATTTCAAAATACGGAAGGTAAGTAATAATGATTTCAATACTATGATTATATTGCAAATATGCCAAATAACAAGTTCACTTACGAATACTACAATCATCTCCCTTCCAACCAGGAGGACACTGACATTCTCCAGTGGCAGGATTACACTGTCCATAATTTTTACATTTACATTGAGATTCACACCGGGCTCCATATTGACCAGAAGGGCATGCTATAATTTTATCATAAAAAGGATTATTATATTATATTGAAAACAATTTTTCCTACCAGCATAATAAAAGCCCCCCCCCCCCAAATGAGAAAATGGAAATATTTGGTATTTACTTTCACTACAGCTTAGACCTGTAAATCCAGGATGACAGTGACAATGACCAGTAACATGGTGACATGTGCCATTGCTATTAACACAAACTGGGCAAGTTTCTGAACAGTTGTAACCAAAATATCCAGCAGGGCATACTGTAATCAAAACATGAACATCTAAATTAGTATTAAATTATAACTTATAATGAACAAATTTTCTGAAAAATAACTTTATAACCAGTCAAGATTTCAATTCAATTTTTTTCCATTATATATTAAAATGTATATATACGTCAGCTTCCAGGATCAATATAAATATAATATTTAAAAATTTGACAAATACTATTTGTTACAAGGTGAAAAAACAGGATAAACAAAATACAAACATACTTAAATCTAAATTTCTGCAATATTTACCAACAGAAATTGAAAAACAAATCAATAGAGGTAACGCTTAAATATAACTAACAATAACAAGATATAATGAATGGAAAAATAGAGACTAAAAATGGTTTTGCTAATTGAATCAAAATTCTACCTTTGAAAGTAACACATGATTATTACAAACAAAAATATTACCATTAATATTTGAAAGTATACTACAAAATAGTAAAAAAGTTCAGATAAAACCAAGAATCATTTTCATAGAACAGGTTCTCATCTAATCATAATTTTTAAAGTAATAAAATTTTCATTACAGCTCAGATTAGCAGTATCATGAAAATTTAAAATGCTTACTTTGATCACAGTTCTTGCCAGTCCAGCCTCTTTCACATAAGCACAGACCGTTGATAATATCACAGGAAGAATTATTCTTGCAATCACAAATGTTGCCACATTCTGGACCCCACTGGCCTCGATCACATTGGCTGTCACACCTAATACCTGCATAATGATTAATATTTGTATTAAAAATTATGCATCACCCCAATCTTCTGATTAGAACTAATAGAAAAAGATTACAGAATTATATTAAAAACTATTTTAATAAACTTAAAAGGAGTTATTTTAAGAAAATACCAGCTGAGTAGAAATGGAAGTTAACTCGTAAATAAATTTATGAAATATGCACATATATCACACTTGTGTGCTTATTTAATTGAGTTTATATATATTTAAAATATGACACAACACAATGAAATTATATGCAAATATACTACACAATTATGTTAATTCTTAATTCTTGTCACTTGATAAAGTATAAATCATACCATTCCATCCCTTGTGACAATGACATTGCCCAGTAACATGATCACAGCTGTCAGCATGATTCCAATCACAGTCACATTTCTTAGAACAATCCAGTCCATATGTACTATGCTACAAAAGTAACAACAAAATTTGCCGTTATATTCTAATTTTTTTTCTCTCGTAAAAAAGGGCAAAAAAGTATTGTTAAATATAATTAAATATACTGCTCATCACAAATTTTTTTAAAAAAATAATAAAATCTGAAATTTAAATGTTCTTAATGTTATATAATCCACTTTAAGTATTTAAATTAATGCAATATATTTACATTTTTAAGAAATTCTGTAAGAGTAATTGTAATAAAAATATTAATATGTTCGAAATTACAGTTAAAATACTGTAACACTTATCTTTGAGAGAAAAATTATTAAAAAATTTTAATAAAGAAACATACAGTATAAGTTCATACACTACTTTAAGAATATTTTACAATTAAAATGGCTACAAAATAAAATTAATTATAAAATATTTCAGCAAAATATAGAAATAACAGAATTCATAGGAAATATTCAGAATAAAAACATGGTAAATATTAAATTTTTTACAGAATTAATCAACATCAATGCAATGAGTGACTGGAAACATGATATAATTGAAACTACTATTAGATGACTAAAACAACATTCTTTGGTTAGTACTTCATTCACCAAGCTTCAATATTACTAAATATGAGAACTTTAAAACCAAAATTGAATTAAAGAGAGTAGCTCCCCCCCCCTTATGATTTTATTTGGTGGAATCTGGATTTATATTCATGACATAACATGGCACAGAATAGCAATTAAATTAACAACTTTACTTAATCAGTCAATCATTTAGAAAAGAATTTACTAAAATAGGAATTTAAATGAAAAATAAAATACTTTGCACTTCTGTTCACAATGGTCTCCTGTGTACCCAGCTGTGCAAGTACAAGATCCAGTAACAGGATCACAAGCAGCTCCATTTTGACATAGACATTTGTTTTGACATTGCAAACCATACATGCCAAGATGACAAGGAAGATTACAGCTGATTCCAATCCACCCTGTTAAAAAAAGATAAAAAACTCAGAGTTTAAAGAATTTTTACGTAAAATACAAAAATTTTGGGTGATAAATACAGTAAAAAAATTACAATTAATTATAACTACTAAAAATTTAATATTTCTTCATTTCATATATAATATTGAAGCCAGCTACTTTTAACTGTAATGAAATGAATCATTAATTAAAAAGCAGAATGAAATGCATTATTTATAAAAAACAGTTTTTGCTTGATGAGGAGAAATGTTAATTTTGATATTTAATGGTTAGTAGACATAAAAATTTGTTTTGAATTTAGATAAATATTAAATATATTTATAACAATTTTCTTACCTGGAGTACAGAGACAATAGCCTGATGTATGAGAACAACTTGCACCATTTTCACAAGTGCAATTATTGGCACAATTTCTACCATATTTACCAGTAGGACATTTTTCTTCACAACTAAAATAATGGAGTTTAAATTACTTCAAAAGTCAAAATTTTAAAAAATTCATGATATTAATTAGCATTTAGGTTACTAGGAAAAAAATTATGGAAAGATTAATGTTGGACAAAATTTTATCAATAAAATTTTTAAAAAGATACAGAAAATGAACATGGGAAGAATTACACTTACAAACAGAAATTTAAAAAAAAAACTTTCTTTGATAAAAAAAAAATGTATATGAGTATAAATCATAGAATTTAGTATGCAGAAACTATGTTATGGTGTTACCTTAACAATATGAAAAGGAACCACATTTTGAAGTTTTCTTTCTATTTTTAAAAAAAATTCATTGTTGAAGTAGTACATAGCAACCTAACTCCTGAATGAAATGCCATGGAATTGAGATTTTTACATTATATCCGAGATCCAAGTTTTATTTTTTCAAAAGAAGTATTACTTTATTTTGAGAATATAAATTTAACAGTCAATTTTTGGAAATAGCACTGAAGAATGACAATCTTGTATTCCTTTAATTATTTAATTGTGCCATCCAGAAATCTGTTGATTCAAATGGGATAGTATTTATTCATGCAGCATATGCAAAATAAGCATTCTGCCATTAAAAAAAAGGAAAAGGGGAAGGCGATGCTCATTACGAGAATTTTTCACAAATTTTAAATTTCACAATTGGTAAGCAAGAGTTTTTATCTTTTTGTCCCTGCTAATGAAGAATACTGCAAGTAATCTTTAGGCAAATTACTTCATACACAAATACAGGCCCTTTCATTCATGCACCTTTCACAAGATTAGTCAGTCTTATTTTTCTTTGATATACTTTTTTTATTGTTAGTAGCAGAATTATTACTCTTTTTCAAAAACTAAATTTTAATTCTGGTAGCCCTCATATAAAAAATTCACGCTTGCAAGTTAGATTTTTATTTAAAAAATTCACCTGTGTAAAGAACAAGCAGTGGCGTAACGTGCACCCCCGCACCACAGGGGGGGGGGCAAGGCCTGATTGACGCCATAAACGTAGATTTTCTCAAAATTCACTTCACATTTTTTTCTTCGAATTTTTAAGTGATTTTCCAATCAGCGATTAGACGTCATTCATAATCAAAACTTTCATACGCTCATTAGATATCTTTAATCCTACAGCTAAATCAAAAAAAACTTTTTTTTTCATTTGCTGTAATCCAGGCGACGAGAGATACTTATCTTTACAGGGTTTTCTTTTTAAACCTAAATTACTAACAAATAAAACAGAATTCAGATGGAGAATCGGATAAAATGCTAGGAAGATACAAAAATTCAACACTGTAAAAAAAATACATTACATTAGCAGTAGGAGGGGGGGGAGACATGATTTACTTTTTAAGAAGCAGCAGAGAAAATTATTGGCGTCTTTAGTCCCTTCCCCATGTGTTTCATATTCATTTAGCAAAGTCGTAAATAACGTACATCTGTTATGCTTTTTTCAAGTAAAATAGTATTACGATACTTAGAAAAGCATTGAGAACATTTTAAATGAAGAACATTTGATGAGAGATTTATGAGCATTCAATCAAATGAAGCAAAATGAGAAGAAAGCAGAATGGAATATATCAGTTTTTTATTTCATTTTTCATGAAACCATTTTTGCTTCATACAAAGAACTCTCCATAATAAAAGTTGCAGCATGTAATCGAACTTAGGTCAAGTTCATCCCCGGATTCAGAAATGAAGAATCAGATAAGTGATACCTTTTTTCTTTTGTAAGAATTTTTAATCTAAAATTATTTTACAGTGTTCGTGTCTTTCTTGGTGTTCGTTTTTATTCAAGTTACCAGGTTATTTATCGTTGGAGATTTCCAGTTTTAATTATACATTATTTACTTCATTTACTCAGACTCCGGTTGATTTTGTATTCAGTTAAATGTTTAATATTAAATATTTTTACGTGATGTATAAAGGTACATTATGTTATGGTTTGGCAATCCATTGTATATTTTTTTATACACTTGCTGAAAAAGTGTTCTTGAGTACGAATGAGAGAAGATAAGCTCTGAAGAAACCACTAGACTTGTTAATTCAATGCCGAAACGACTTCAGGAAGTTTTCAACACACGGGGTTATCCGACCAGCTATTAAATAGCTCATTATCCTTTTTAAATAATTTTTATAGTTACTACTAAAACAGTGAACGCAGACTTTTCTACTTGATTTTTGTTGGTATCACTACAAACATGTCCTTATTTTCAAAGCTATGAAAGCAAACCGAGTTTACTTTTGTTATTCTCAGGACTTGGAATAAACTAAAAATATAATTTTAAAATTCCGATTTTTAAATTTTTTTGTTGTTGTTTATGTAAGCAGTACTAGGTGAATGCAGACTTTTTGTAACAAGAATATATATACAGTGGCGTACACAAAGGGTTGTCCTAGGGGTCTGGACACCCTCCAAAGCCCTTGAGTATTTTTTTTGATTGATGATAATCCTATTATATATATATATATGTGTAAAATTGAATTAAGTACTTGCAGTTAACAATTTATTTTATTAATTAATGCTAATTATTAATTCAATAAATCCTTTTTTACTGTTTTTTATTAACAAAATAGACAAAGTCAATTGGTGTTGTCTTCAGATATGATACGAGTTGGGGGACTTTTGACCATGGACATCCCCTTGAAAAAATTTTGTGTGCGCTATTATATATATATATATAAGATCCGGCTTGGGGCCCAAGACCTGACCTTGGGGGGGGCAATAATTTTCCGTTACGCCACTGAGAACAGGCTCTCCAGTTAGTAAACCAATTTTGCAATATAAATAATAAATAGTAATGAGAACTCTCTAAGTCTCAACCATTTAATGATTTCTTTGAACAAAGTTTTGAATTTTGAAAAATTAAAAACAAAACAGACCTCCGTTTTATGAGCCATTATTTTGCGAATTCTTCTATTTTATTAACTTTTTCAAGGAACTAAGCATATTAAGTATATTGAAAATGAATCTTTTACGAATTTTCAACATAACGAATTTTTTCAGGATCTACAGAGATTTTCAGATCTAGATCCAACTGTACTTAGCTTGACAAAAAAAAAAAAAAAAAAAAAATATTACCAAGACAAATTAAAAATACCTCTGATTTTTTTTTTAAGAAAAAGAAGGGTAGGGAGCAAAATATAGCTAAAATAAATCCATTGAAATCCAACATAACTTTTGAATTGCATACTGCCTAAAATTATAAGCTTTAAAGTGCATATGTACTTTTTTCCAATGTAACCAGATTCGCAAATGCAAGTTCCATTGACAGGGTCACAGAGAGCTCCATTAAAACATTCACAGTTCTGTTCACAATTTTGTCCATATGTAAGCGGTTGACAGGGGCGGCTGCAATAATCCCCTGTCCAACCAGGTTGGCATTTACAACGGCCTGACCAAGGATGACAGCTAAAAAGGAAAGAAAGAAAAAAATAAAATAATCTAATTAAAATACAGAAATGAAATGTATGCATAAAATAAAACAGTAAAAAGAGAAATTCAGCACAAATTTGTAATGATACTAAAGGAAAATTCAAGAAAAATATACATCTCACATTCTGCAAAATAAAAATAATTGCAGCATTGTTACTATGTAAAATGTAAGGACTAAAATGAGAATTTTTTTAAAATTTAGCCCTTCCAGGAAGGAAAGGCATAAACACGTGTGTACTGATAGGGCCAGAGGTTTCTTTTGCAAGTGTCACTCACAGTCTGAAGGGTTTTTAACAGTTACACTTAAATCCAAGAAAATACCAAAATGTGAAAGAATTATTTAATAATGCTTTGCAGAGTATATAAATCGCATATGCTTAAAACTTGTATTAACATACTTTACTTGCACTCATTACTTCTTGTTTAAATACATTTTTTACTTATTTTTGCTTACTATTTAATGACTTAACATTTTTTTAAAATTTCCAATAGGGCTGCGGATTTGTATTTACCATTACAGACCTAGTAAATCCCCCAGAAACAGGTATCACTTTTTAATACGGCAACATATAGGTGGAATACCAGTTGCTGCAATGTAATTCTGATGCCCAGTTTCCTCACCAAAAGGAGGCACCCAGGCTCTGATAATGCAAAATGTTACTAGGAATTTTTTTAATTTGGCCGAGAGCACTCAAGCCAAACAGGCACTCTAGGAATCTTTAACATGCCGCATGATCATATGATATAGACGCTGTCAATTTTCGGCACCATGAAAATCCACTGACCTGGACTATGGTCGAACCTGAAATCTTAGGTGTACAAGGCCAGCAACAAATTAATTACGCCACCCAGCCAGCTACTTTTAACATCATTGACTTGAAAACTGAATATGTTACATAAAATTCTTTTTTAGTATGAAAATTTTGAAAACAGGGATCTACACGCAGTCTTATATATTACCATCCTTGTACTCATAAATCATTTTTTATTTCAGAGGATTTTTCTAGGAATATGAACAAAAAAAAACTAAATTTTCTATTGTGCATGACCATGGTGATGTATTTTCTTTTGATGTATTCGGTATATAGATGTCTGAAATGTCATTAAATCTGTAATGAGCAGAATAATCAAAATATATTCCTTGTCTCTTATAATCTGTCAAAATATTTTGATACTACTCTTATAATCTGTTTTAGAATCAATTCTGCAACATTTCTGCTATTCCAAGTTCAGTTAAACATTTTTAACGCTTCAATATTGTATCAGAAAAGAAAAATCACCTACAAGTTCTAACTATCCATTAAAAACTACACTGAAAACTGAAACCAAATGCTCACAAGCAAAAATAGAACTCATATATCCTTAGTATAAACAATTACGATGTGCTCTTTTAAATAGCCATTGTAAAGCATGTAAATTGGAAACATTCCTTTCCCATTACATTCATAAATCAAAATCTATGTCCATGGAAATAATATTTTTTTCATTTTGAGTAGGACAAATTTACTTGTATCTCAAATCCTATGGATAAACAATGCCATCTATTGTCAAAAAAATTGAGTTCAAAAATTCTGATTCATTAGCACATATGCATGATGCTCAAAGGTTAAGAGAGAAAAGTCACATCATGCATACATGACAGCAGGAAGATAAGTGTATTTCTTGCTGACACGTATATGTGACATTCTGCCTGAAGAGATTAAAAAATCACTTAATTTTATTTTTCAAAGCATGAAGTCGATCTATGGTTAATGATACTTTAATGTATCCCCAAAAGTTTTACAATTCAGTATTAAAGACAAGGGACATCTAACAAATTATTAATATCATAAACTTATAAAAAAATTAAAGGACAGTTTTACTTTTTCAGAGATTTCAATTTTATAAGTATCGCTCATTATCGAAACAACCAAGTTAATTCATAAGATGCTTGAGAGAAATATGAAAACTATTAAATTACATAATATTCAGAGTTGCACATCAAAAAGAACTATTAACAGGATGAATCCTTATTTTCAAGTCTACCTTTTAAAAATGAAAAATAATTTTAAAAATTACTCAACTTAAAATTGAATACTTTTAGCTTCATAATTTCACTTAAAAGTAATTTTTATAGGGTATGTATAATTTTTTAATATTTAAATTTATAACCTTTTGTGATATAGAGCTATTCTATTTAAAGTAACTTTTTTTGTGACTTTAAGTTGCCTTGCTTTTTTTTTCTCTAAAACTCTTATTTAATAAGCAAATAAGTATTTTACAATGATATTTCCCTCTAATATAATGAAGAATGCAATTAATATTACATGACAATATAGTTCAGAAATATACTACTAAATTAATAAATGAATGATGCACATGTAAATTGATTCATGTAATAAAGTCCCCCCCCCTCCTTGTATAAAAAGTTATTATAGAACCTCAAAATAAAAAGGGTGTAGTACTTAAAAATTAATGAGAATACCAACAACACACAAAATTCCTTTCTGGAAATAAAAATAGATGCTTGATATTTTCATTAAAAAATTTTAAAAAATCTTTTAATAGAATGAAATTACTTGCTTTCATAGAAAATATAACTAAAAAACTTTTTTCAATTATAAATTTTAAACACTCAGGAAAACTATTAACAGATATTATTAAACAGCAATTTTTTTGTAAATTTGAAACATACATATACACAGAGTAAGACAGAATGGTTATACTTACAGTTCTGTATTATCTTGCTTGCACTGACAAATTTGATCACATTTTGGTCCAAAATATTCATTTGGACAAACTACAACAATAAAAAAACCCTACATGTAATAATGGTAATTCATCATCACAATTTCAATTAAATCACAGAGATAGTCTTCAAATACTCAAATCATTATAAAGTGTTTAGTATTTACTACAAAATCTTATTTTTATCTTTAGTGTTCTGTTTAAAATGGCAAAAAAAACATGCTAAAATAATGACATTTTATAGAAAATATTTAAATTTTAGTTAATTTGTATCATTTAGCAAGGTAAAAAAAAAAAAAAAATTACATGACATTTCAATTACGAAAATTTTAATACAATGTTAAAAAATCTGAGGTATTATTATATGCAATAACTGTATTAATAAGAATAAAAATGTTATTGCTATAATACTCTAAAAACTGAGAAATTTGTGTATAATATGGATGTGGACATATTATCTAAACACATTTAAGTTCTGTTCTGGAACAGTAATGTATTAATTTAAAGGAATGTAATATTAAGCTATTAGCAACAGAATTCTAATTTAGCTAATATATAAAGATAATGATAAAATTTATAATATAAAAATTTTATAAGACAGTTTAGAATTTGATTACTGTATTATATAAATTTCTTAAATCTTACATTTGTAATGAGTTTAATGTTAGTTTGAATTGGTAAACAGCTTTAAATTTATTATTTAATCTTAATCATAATAACACAATTAGTTAAATTCTTATAAAATTCAATAAGTTACAATTTATTTTGACTAGTAATCTCTTTTCATACTTTCTATATATATGTTCATTAGTTATCTCCCATTAATGAATATATTTATGAAAAATCATTTACAATTCTGCAATTTCCATTGCTTTGTTTTTTATAATGAAATTTGTAGATTACTTTTTGATACTCTTTGGTTTAAGGCAATATAGAATGTTCACACACACATAAATTAATTTTAATACTTTTAAATTTAATACATTTGTTTTCTCTTGCATTATGACAATTCAGAGTTTTAAAAACAAATAGTAATACTTAAAAAAATTACCCCTATTTGTAACTGTATTTTCTCTTCTAAATTTTATTTTAGCCCAGTAATAAGGTAAATAAAAGGGAAAGAATTGGCACTTGCCTCCTCCTCTGTACAATTTTAGCCTTCAGCTTAAGAGTTTATTAATGTATTACTGTGGCTATTTTAATTTACACTGAACTATATTGCTATATTTTTAGTACATTTTAAGTTAGAAGTAATTTAGTGTAAGATCAATTTTTTTTATATATAATTTTAAAAAGCTTATGAAAAATTTTTCCTAATAAGTCCCATAATTTGTTCATAACCCACTGCTTACTACAATTGCTTTGAAATTGTTTTTATGAACCATAAACTCAAATATACTTTTTAAAAAAATTTATGAATTAAAGCACATTTTCAAACACTAAGTATACATAAATTCAAGTACACCAAAAGACTTCACACATAACTTAATGAGTACTTTAAAAATATACCTAATGTAAAAAATAAAATAAATTTCATTGATATGACAATCTCTTATGCAAAAAATAATCACATAAAAGTATTTTACTGAAAAAATAAAACAAAAGCACCATACTTCTGCTTTCACAATTCTTTCCTGTAAAGCCAGCAAGGCAGACACATGTCCCATCAACTGGATCACAATTAGCACCATTATCACAACTGCAATTCTAAAAAATTGAATTGGAATTTAATGCATGTGTAACTTAAATGATTTCAAAGCAGTTGCAGCCTATCGTATGACATTTTCAGTTCAAGTTATCATATTCATATTATCATTATCAATATTTAAATTCCTTATCTTTATCAATATATATACACAGGTACAACCTTTGTATAAAATATTATTCAGAAAAATTAAGAAATATTAAAATTAATAGATTACTTTTGGAAAACATTGCATGAAGTGACACACAATGCATATAAAATTAATATTGAAAAAGCATTATTATATACCTATAAAGAACATATTCAATCAAGAAACTGGAGATATGTGTATACATAAAATAGTATTATATAAATGATAAAAAGAGAGAAAAATATTTATATAAATTTCTTGGTTGCACCATAAATCTTAGTATTCTTATAAAGTATAAGAGAATATATTCATTAAAATTAAAATAAAGCAATCATGGTTTGCCTGAATAAAGGATAACTAACTAGTTTGTATTAATGTTACACATAAGTAAAACATCAAATTATCAGTGACAAAAGTCATAATTTATAGCTGTGAAAGACAACCCAATGATGACAATACCTTTGCTATTGCCTCTAAATCTTCATAACATGTTACATGAGGACTTTAAAATCTGATAAAATTTCATGTTTTACAGCTTATTTTTCTTTTGTGATTGGATAAGAAAATATATTATAAAAATCATAAGTTTTTTTAAATAAAATATTCAAGAAGATCAGAAAAACTGTATTCTAACTTCCCACAAATATATTGCTAAAATAGTTTTGTAACAGCTTACACTGGAGCAGTTTAATCCCCAAGTACCAAGTGGACATTCATCTTGACAGCGTTCACCACGATATCCTGCAGCACAAGTACACTTTCCAGTTAAGTGATCACAAGATGCTCCATTATAACATACACATCTTTCTTTACAATCTTTTCCATAATAACCAGGAGAACAAGGATTAGCACAAACCGCTCCCTAAAATAAAATAAATAAAAATATTTAATACCTGATAAAAAATTTTCATACTTTATTTTTCTTGATGAATAAAAAAAAAATTATTTCGAATAAATAAAACTTTTTTGATAATTTAATGCTTTTACAGGCTTTTTGAATATCAGGTATAACACATACTCAGGTTTTTAAAAGGTTATTTATGACTTGATAATACAGTAGGACCTCTCCCTAAAACACAAGTTCATACAAGACAGGTTTGTACAATAGAAAAATTGAGATTGTGTTGGTGTAACTTCATACAACATAATAAGAGAATGAGATTAGCAATTATATTATGTTCTAGCTCCAATACATGATTTAATTTTTAGTTGGTAACATTAAAAGTCATTGCAGTTCTCAAATTTTGGGGAAACTCCATTTTTAGAAGCAATCTCAGATTTTTTTTCTAATTGTGATGCACACACATAAAAAAAAAATGTATCTGAAATTTTTTTTATATCATATGATTTAATTTTTCTTCTCGCATTTAAATTGGACCGAGTTTTAAGATAATAAATCTTTGAGAACATATGTTATCTTTTGTATGTATATACTATAAATTACGCCATGTTTACAGTCAAGTTTTTGTATAATATAAGTGGTTCATACAACCCAAGGTTAGGGTGTTATGGGAAAAGTCAACTGTACAATTACTTGAAATAAATTAATTTTAGTTTAATAATTTTTTTATCTCAAATTGATGGCACTATCTTACAGGAGGATCTACAAGGGAGGAACTCCAAAAGTAAATGAAATTACAGTATATTGAAAGTGTAAATAAGTAAGCATCCCTTCTAAAAAACTCTATAACAATAAGATTCTTTTGACTTACAAGAGATTTTAAGATTAGATTCAATATTTATATGGAACCTACAAAAATTCTTTTAATTTAGAAAATAATTTTACTTTTAACTTATACTTACAGTCCAGCCTGGAGGACAAAAACATTCTCCAGTGACATGATTACATGTACCTTCATTTTGACAATCGCATCTGTTAGCACATGATTCTCCGTGAGTACCTTCAGGACAGGGTTCTGTACATCTGAATGATAAAATGATATTGAAAATTTCATGAATAACATCATTAAATTAAAAAAAGTTATATGATTTCCAGGAGAAATAAATAGCTTTGTAAAAAGATGAACAAAAATTACAAAGGAAAATGATAAAAATTCTTCTTATTCTGTTTTTAAAATGCTCTGGATTTACAAGATAAAGAGAGAATTTCATTGATTCAACAGATTGGCTTCATTATAATTAGTGATTTTCAATTTCATTCTCAGATGCAATAACATCAGTAAACTTTAACAATAAAAAATGGAATCTTTCATATATTTCTCACTTTATATTTATTTTAAATAAAATGCTTTAGCATGAAAAAAAGTGATTAAAATGAAGGATGCAAATTGAGATGAAAAATCAAATTTAAAACAGGATTAAAGAGTAGAATAAGCTGCATCCAGGCAAAGTTAGCATTTTTTAAAAATAATTCCCCACTATTTATATACATTGACAGTCATTTGCAGACAGTAAAATAAGATGTTTCAAACAAAATAATGTAAAACACAAATTTCAATGCTCATAAAAGTGAATCAATGAAAAATTTTACCATTATGAACAAAGAATTATTCCATTTATATAAAACAAAGATCCTTTTGTTAGAATTCTTATTTTTCGAGGAAAAATAAATTCTTTTAAGATCACCAAGAAAGATGCAATACTACTAATTTAATTCCTGGTTTTGTGCTCCTTTTCCCATAAGAACTCGGAAATTAGAATAACTGAATCTCAAATGAAGTAGGCAAGTTTTAGTTGTACTCAAGAAAATTACCTTTCATGATATTTCTGTTCAAAACAGTAATCTCAAAAGAAATGAATCTATAGCTGGCTTTTCAAATCCATATATTGGTTCTATTCTTTCTCACAGACCAAATAATATGATGCTTATTCATTTCTCGCTTGTGGCATTTCAATTAACGAGTGAAATTATTTTCAATTAAATGTTTGCAGTTTTCACAAACTGAACACTCCATATCAATTAATATGAAACCTTTAGTAATTTATTGTTGTATCACAGGTGTTTTTTTTATTTACACTCCTTTTTCACAATAATTTCTGGTAAATGAAAAATCTCAGTTTGCCATCAGTCATTTTTCTAGAAAGTACAACTAAAAAAAAATAATAATAATTCAAGTTTGAAATTAATTTTAAAGCCTAAATTTTAACGAAGTTTTTCAACAAAAAATGTTTGACCTGAAAAAAATGCTACAAAAGTCCTCTGTCTTTTTCAAAAACACCTGGCAATTTTAAATAATGAATAACAATGAAGTATAGAGAAAAAGATCGTGACGCTTTTGGAATAAGTCTGCACCTTCATAGTATCCGGGTTACCAAAAAATCATCATTGCACCGACCCATCATCAACTCCAAGAGGCATCCTGTTTTACACTTGTTAGAAACATGTGAAAATTTTTGGTACTTGTGTATTATATCAATGACCAATTTGGTCAAATCAAAAGATGTTGCCAGATGCCATAATACACAGCCACAATAGTAGTAACCTCTTTCCCTCGCACATGTTTAAACACAATAAGAATAATAGCATTTGGCAAAAATTGATCAATGGTATAATATGTACACATACCAAATTTTCAACTAAACAATAAAACAGTATACAAAATAGTTCATTTAAAATTTTTTCTTGAACTTTAAACTTTTATTTTAATAGTTTATAAGACAAATCAAATAAAATGCTAAGTTATTTCACAAGTAAATAACACTTACAAAGGACCTCTGTAACCAGGAGCACATTCACAAGCACCAGAGATAGGATTGCAAGAAGCACCATTTTCACATCGACACTCTTGCTCACAGTGATAACCATAATAGCCATCATCACATGGTTCACTACAATCTGAGCCTTGCCAGCCTATAATGTATTGGAATATTATGAAGTGGATTAGTATTTATGTATTAATCCCCATGCCAGTGATTTAGAGCCAAAGATTTTATGAGTTATATCAATATCTCCAGCGCAAACAAAAAAAACTTGTTAAAATTCATCAAAGGCACAAGTTTAATCTACAAGTACCAGTTGACTGATATAATAATACATTTTGGTTAAAGACAGTATATAGAATAATTTGAATTCTAAAGAAATAACATAGAATAAATACATAAACAAAATTAAGAAGGAAAAAAAAATCTTACCTGGTTTACATGCACAAGCACCAGTCACAGGATCACAAAGAGCTTTGTTCTGACAGATACAATCTCTCTCGCATTGTGATCCATATTTGCCTGAAGGACAAGCTGAAAATATTTAACAAAATTTATAAAATAAATATCAAACATTAAAGTAATAATAAAAATAAAATTTTATTCGACAACAAAACTAAAGAAAAAACCCTGCATTTGTGTGTGTATTTCTAACCATGCATAAAATATTCATAATATTCCGATACGAGTATATTCTTAAGTCATGGTGTGAAGTTAAACAATTTAAATTAAGACTTAATACAACACTGAAAAAAATAAGGTTAAATCTCTTTAAATAAACAATGCATGCACTAAAATACATGATGAAATTATGTTTTAGAGGAAAAAAATAATGGTGATCAGCAAGCAATCTTTTGTAAGTAAATTTGGAAAAATAATGTGCAATGAGAGATACATATACTTACCATGATACACTGTAGCAAGGGAAGAAAAAAAAAGCACATACAATTATTATGCAAGGTAGAGCAATTTAAAATTAAAAATATAATCAACTAAAAAATAAATTTTACAATGTAAAAAAATTAAATTTTTTGAATATATGTTTACACACCTATATATAAACAAATAAAATATTTATAAAAAAAATTATAACAAAATATCAAAAAAAATTAATTAGAAATAAATAAAACACTTACAAATGTTACATGTAGGTCCTCCAAAACCGGGCTGACATTCACATTCTTCAGGTCCAACACAAATACCATGGATACACGAATTTGTACAATATGCTACAAAAATTCAATTTAAAAATATATTAAAATAAAATAAATTTATTTCGATTCTATATACTTTTAAAAAACATGTCAACTCCCTCTTCAGGAAAAACGAAATATAATCTTTTAATATTAGTTAAAATTTCGGTATAAATCGGTTATAAGGGCTATGGATTGGCAATATTGCTATTTATTCCAAGGTTTGCCTAAACGAACCTAGACGACAATATACGATTAGACACATTCACTGCAACAGTGGCGTAACATATATCATGGGGGGGGGGACTCTGGGGAGCTCAAAGGTTATGGTTTTGCAATCCTTTGAAGGATCTGGCTTGGGGCCCAAAACCTGCCTTTGCAGAGGGGGGGGGGGATAATATTCACCATTACGCCTTTGCATTGCAAACACAATGCAGAGCAAAACTTCAAGTATTTTTTACGTGTTGCGGTGTGTTTGGCGCTATAACTAATACCATTTTCTTCTTTAAATACTTAAAAATATTCTGATGAGCAATTCAATTTTATTTTGATTTATTTCGCATTCTGAAGGAACATGAAAGCTGTTGGCGACGAACCTTGTACGTTTGCACTTCGATCAAATGACTAGGACGACATTGGCAAACACTGGTGCTTCCACATTACACCAACATAAGAACTTAACGCTCACTCAAATTATAATGTGCATCAACCTCTCTAAAACTTCTAACCTCTCTTTAGCGACATTACGACTAAAACTCAGCCAACGAGTTCACGACTATGACCATTCAGATACCACAACCACTTTCTAATGAGCAAAAAATAAAGGAAGTGAATTTTTCCATGGTTGTTGACTGCTTTTGTCAAATTAAAAACCATCACAGAATGTCGTAATATTCTTTCGCCAAAAACGAAAAAATAGTTACATGCTTAGGTACAAGAATTTTTTTTTTTTTTATATGATGGACAAATTTTTACTGACCGAAAGGCTAAGACAAAAGGGAAGGGGTATATTTTGTGAAGTTTTAAATTTACTTTACACACATGGTCAAAAGGCGGTTTTTCATTCATCATGAATAACTAAGAAAAAAAATACCGATTTAATAAATCAATTTTTAATTTCTTCGAAAATTTTATTTATCTTAACCATGTTACAAGTAAATTCTAAAAATTAAACCAAATTAAAACTTTGTTATTAAAAATAGGTAGAATTTTCTTTACTATTTGCAAAAAAAATATAATTTATTGCAGATTTAGAACCTAGTATGTTTGATTAACTTTCGATTAAAGTGTAGTAGGGGGGGGGGCCTTTGGCGATGTCAATTTCTTTTACTGACCAAAATCGATTGCCAAGCTACTTCACTTGACGATAAGTGTCAAGAAGAAAGAATGAATTCGTTATGACACCATAATATTATATAAAAATCGCCAAATCCAAAGAAAAATAAGGCACTCCCCTTATACTACACTTGAGCCTAACTTTCTAATAATCAGTCTTTTTTTTTTAAAAGTATTTGAAAGAAATATTATTTTGAATGTATACTTGAAAGTTTTGACACTTATTTCAATTCACAAATGCATACATTTGAACAAAAATAAATTGTGTGCGAATTTGCAAAAGATTTTTTAAATAACAGACTGTGTGCGAGAGCAGTCTTGACGGTTTGATGGTGGATGATATGGAACTTTATTTTCTTGAAATAAAGGTAGTCCCAAGCTGTATTTTTTTTTATTATGATCATGTATTCAAGGTTAACCTTTGGATACTCCAAATCTTGATTGTACAGCGGGCGAAAGCTTGCGCATCTGATGTAGCAGTTGTCAGCAGAGAAAGCAAAACGCAGCGACAGAGATGGCGTTCGCACATTAAAAGTTAATATAGCTTCTTGAAGAAGAGGAATTCCTGATTGCTGCCAATTCAACACAGTTCAAAGTAGAAGTAATTGCCGTAAAATCCGACGAAAAACGCGCACTTTTAACATATAAAATAAGATCAAAATTAACGGGTGCGCATTATATGCTGGGTATATAAAAATGAGAGCTTTTAAAATAAAACAATTTTTTTTTTGTGTGAATTCCTACTTTGAATGGATGAATAGAAAGTATTTTATAAACAATTGAAAATTGGAACAAGATATATATACAGTTGACTCTCGATAATTAAAACCTTCGATAATATGGCCCTCTTTATAATTCGAAGTATATCCTCAGTCCCTAGAAAAACTTTTGATATTTCGAACTAAAACAATACGTTTTGGTACACTAAATATTTCGAAGTAAAATCTGTGGCTAGCCAGACTACAACACGCGATAATTCGAAGTTATCTTAAAAAACTCTCGGCAATTCGAACACTCACTATCATGTATAGTCCTGTAGCAAACAGGTTGGAGCTTACAAGTTTTGCGTTGTATTGTCTCTGCGTATCTCCCCTGAAACGTAGCCCCTTTGATGACCATCTGTCTACTACTCCTTTGTGTTTTTTCGGTTCCTCAAGCGAAAAGACACTTTTATTGTTTTCTTTCATGTGGATAATAGACCAACCACACCTGTTGCCAGCCGTCCATATCTTTCGTTTAACATGTGGCCTTGCTACACATATGTTCAGAAAGGATGGTCCACTATTGTGAAGAAGAGATGCACAGGATTGTGTATGCATGTATTGAATCTATTTCTTTTAATACAGAGGACTTTTAACTTCTGTATAATATTTTTATACTGTATAATATATACTTTTTAAAAATACTTTAAAATAATTTTATACACATGTACAATTGTTGTTTTATTACATAGTTTCAAATTTATAAATGTGTTAGAAAAAATTTCTCTTTGAAAGTTTGGGAGTTTTTTTCTACCCTCTTGATAATTTGAAGTTTTTCATTGGTCCCTTCAACTTCGAATTACCGAGAGTCGACTATATATATATAGGGAAGAGTGAACTAATAGTAGGAATTGGATTGAACTTTTTCACCCATCCTACTGGGTAAAAGCGCTGCGCGCTGTCCCCCACGTCATATCTAATTTACGTAATAGTATGAATTAAAAAAAGAACATGATTTGTCTGCATTGTTGTAACAATGCATACCCGGTTTGGCTGAAAAACCGGTTTTCGACGAACACTTTTGTCACTGTTTTAACAGTTACAACAATGGTGACTAATCTAAGTTGGCGTCGAAAACCGGTACTTAATTTTAATTAACTGGTAATTAATGAATTAATATTTGAAAAAACTGTATTAACATCTAGTGTCATCCACTACAAGTTTAAAAAAAGTTTATTTGAACTTGATTAGATGAATAGAAAGTATTTTATTAACGATTGAAAATTTGAACAAGATAAATATATATACAAATAAATATATAGAGAGTGAGCTTATAGTAGGAATTGAAAAAGATGAGGACAGAAAGAAAAGTTAGACTTCTGTATAAATCACGCGAAATACTGCTTATTTAAAAAGAAAAATGACATTTTATACAAACTTAAAGGGTAGTAGTTCTAGAAGTATACTATTTTTTTTCTTAGACTTGAAATAATACCTGGAATAAATGACTTCAAAACAGACGAGCATTAAGCACGTACATTTCAGGTTTCTGCGTAAAAATGCAGGTGCGCGTTATACGCTGGATTTTACGGTAATATGGGAAAAGGTTGGTTGTAATGAATTTAGCTGGATGTCAAAAAAGTAAGCTATAATGTATACTGTCACATTCGCGCAAAAGTTCAACGGTAAGTTCCGTAATTTGTTCACACACATACTTCACACAAACATTAGTCCAAAAATAGCAAACATTTCAACTGAATTGACTTTTCTTGTTGGAAGTATTTATCAGTGAAAACACTACTTACTCCTTCGCAGAATTGCGATCAAGAGGAAATTTTCGAAAATAGATTATTTTGTGAACATCCCATTGTAAGTTGCAATGATACATTCTTAATAATCATTAATAAGTTAAATAATAATCGAAGTCGTCTCTCTCGCTTCACGTGCAACTATACTCTTTCAAACTGCACTTTTAAACTTTTTTAGAGTGTATTCGCCGTATATAACGCGCGCCCTCTTTTTTTTACGAAAAAAACCCGTTATGTCCATGTATAAAGCCCCTATCTTTTGAGAAAAACGGTTCACTTAAAAACAGGTCACGAAATACCTCTCTTCATGTTAGTGCTCTTCTGCTTTGTGAACAGTACAACATTAAAATCCATGGTTATTTTTAAAAGAAAGCCGATGCCGAGAAATCTAGTTTTCCGAAAGGTTTCTTCATTCATACGCACGAAAGGGATGGATGGACGAAAATAGTGCAAAATTAAAATGTTAGGCAAAAACGTCCACGTGTTTTGAAAAATACAGAAAGTCTAACAGATAATTCTAACGAAAAAATTGCAACACAGGCAGTTATGAAAAGCGGCTGAACGCCATTAGTTCAGCCTTTAGATGTGTGTATCAATAAACCATTGAAAGCAAATTTAAAATGACAGTGGAATATGTGGATATTAAAATGTGAAAAAGCATTTATAAAAGGAGGTCAAATGAATATATATAAATTTATTTTTACAAGCCCGATAAGGCGATCATTTTTATACCCGGCGTACAACACGCACTCGTAAATTTCAATATCTTAATTTTTGTGTTAAAAGTGCACGTTATATGCCGTAATATATGGTACTTGTTTCATTAGTTGGATGTGAAGCTCACAAGAAAAAAGGACTTGACGTAAAGCTGTTGTACAGGGCTTTTAAGTAATAGCGTAGTTTCGAACATCGAAATAGTTGAATACGGTTTATTAATCAATTTCACCCTTTTTTCAAAGATTTCTACGTTCCTAAGTTCTTCCTTACCACCAATACACCTTTCTCAAATTTTAGCTGATCACTTGCTGAAAAGTCCCTAAATAATATTAATGTAATTATCGCAAAAATGGCACGCATTAATTGATTGATGAGGAAAATATATAATATCGAACACTTTTAAGAACTTTAAGAATGAAAGCAAGCACTTGAGAAATTAAAACTTTGTCAAAATAAAAATAAAAAAGAATTGAATATAAACAAAGAAAAAAATTATTATTCCATCCTGTATGAGCATAAGACCTTTTACGACCGCTTTGTACGTCATCCCAGTCTGTAACTTTACATTCTTACGAAGCCGTTTCAAAGATAAACATGCTATTTTTCCCATCAACATACATTTAATACCTCATTTGTGAAATATAAAGTTAAGTATTTAAAAAAAAAACGTGAACTGTATTTAGGTTTTTCGATATCTCTTTAATCAAACTTTACTTTCCCCCCAGAATTAAAAAAGTACTTTGTTCAAATCGATCACTCATTTTTCATTCACGATAAATACGAAAATACCATACAAGGAAAAGTGATCTCAAGAAAGGAGTTTTTGAAATAGACTCATGATTCATCATTTGCACTGGCTCACGAAGTATCACAACTACTAGTAATATGAAAATAATCATTCTTTTTAAAGAAAAAAATAAAGGACAAAGCTTACGCATGCATCTTGATTCATCAGCTGTTAACACGAATCCTTTGCAACAAGCATTGACTGTTCTCGTATTAATCTTTGCCTCTGTTTTATAACCTGTCGTGTATGCAATTCTAAAGGGGTACAAATACAAAAATAAGCGTTAATTACAACAGGAAGGAAAATCACACGAAAATGCTTTTACAAATCTATCTTTCACCAATAGAAAGATAGAGTGAAATCTTTTCAGACTCACCTGTATCTTGAACATCTCGGTGGGAACGCTAAGCACCATGTGAATGAACGTATTTGATATGGTTTATTATATGAAACTCTAACAGTGGTAAGATACCTATAAAATATTTAACATAAGTTAGCATAAATCAATGAGCAGAAAATGCTTATCGCATTAAAAAAGAAAGCCATGGATAAATTTAACAAATAACTCACGTTTCTTGTTTAGCACAAATATTTGGCCCTTCCTCTAATCCATGAAGCAAATGGAACACTGAAATGAAGACTGTACAGAAAAGAAAACACTGACGCATCATTTTAAAAACTGAAAAAGAAAAGAATGATATAGTTAGTAAAATGCTATCATGGAAAACTCAAATTTAACACATTTTAATACACTGTTCAAATTTTGTCAAGTTTGTAACAAAACATCTAGAAATGGACTTGCATTACACAATATTTAATTTCAGAGACAGCTAGTTTGAAACCAAGTATTGCATTATGATCAAAAGTTTAAAATGGATGGCAATTATTCAGAGAGAAATTTTCTTAAAAATAAAATGTTGCTTTTCTAAAAAGAATACCTAAACGCTCAGAAATTTTTATGCACAGACATATATAAATTTATTTTTATTATACCTCAAAGGTGGGTTGAGTAACTCATTAATGAAATAATATACCATATCATGTTTTCACAGCTTCAATACTTAACAAAAAGTTTTGTTTCTCAAAAAAACGCATAAAACTTTTTATTTTTATGATTTTAAGAAACAAGGATACTTTAAAAAAAGTGATGAACTGCAGTACAATTATAGACCCAATTGTAAAATTATGAAAATTATTCAAACTAGAAGTTTTAACTAACATTTTAAAAAAATCGAATTTGAATTGAAAATCAGATACTTAGTTCTAAAAAGTTTTATTCCTCCCCTTTTTCTTTGGACACAGTGCATTAGAATGACGCATATTATACATATTGTAGATGAGATATTAAAGATGTGGATGCTAAAGATTTAAAAATGGACAATTTAAAATTCTGTATATGAAAGATGGATGTCACAGTATCTATAAGTACAGCAAGATGAGAACTGCTTCGTGGGGTTAGAGCCATTTAAAACAATAAATGAATTATTGTCAAATTCAGTACCTAAATAAGAGTTCAAAGCTTAAGAGAAAACAAATTATTGTTAAAAAAACTAAAAAAACACTCTTTTAACGTTAATTAAATTAAGTTGTAACTTAATCTTTTAGTCGCCAAATCTGGAAATGTGATCTGAAATTAGTCGCCAGATGCGGAATGGGACCTGAAAGAGGGAAATCATTGATCCTGATCAGGACAATGGAATAAAAATATTAAATTATTGTATTGTCATCGATCCTGGACAAATGAGCAAAATTTCGAATTAATCTGACCATTTAAAGTGGTTAAAAATTGAGTTCAAAGATTCCGTTACGTACAAGTGAAGCTATAAAAGGGTGTTAAAAAAGTGTGCAGTTTTGTTTATTCTGAAATAATCACAAATTCATTTCAAGTAAGATTCAAGTGTCGCGTATAATCCAAATCAACTATATTTTTTATAGTTATATCATGGGAAAATACTTTACAAGACTTCACGAATTCAGGATGAATTAGAATGAAAAATAGTTTAAAATATATAAAAATAATTATGATTTTTAACCAAAAATCTACTTCTCATTCAGTATTTGCTTTCCCGCGTTGCATATTAGGATATAAAATTATAAAATTTACAACAGATAGAATTTTTTTCTTTGAAAACATAACCCAACCTTAAAACTAATCCTATTTCATTTCCCTTTATTATCCTCAGCTCGAGCTTTTTTTCTCACGTATTACTCCCTCCATTCGAAACCTAAACTCAAAGAAGCTGAATTAACAATAAACAAAACAAGACAACCCCAAATCAAGAACATTTGACATCGGTTTGTACCTCCGAGAAGTTTTCGAAAGCTATTTTCACGAACGAATAAAAATTTAATAGCCAAAATAAAGTGTTCACGCTCCTTTCGAAACGTTAGATTATATATAAAAAAATCGTTCAAATAGGATAATTTTACTCAAATAGTAATATTATAATGACCAAAACTGCATAAATAAAAACTAAACGGCTCTATCGCGTTTACTTTTTTAAACACCTTTATAATAAGGCATTATTGTGTTTACTAATTTTTCACATAATTCCATGTCACTCTACGAGTTTTATATTACATAAAATATCCAAAACTCACAAAAAAATATGCAAAAAAAAAAAAACAATGTTTAAGTATAAGTTTGTTTAAAATATTACCGTTCAAAAAAATTTATCGGTAGAAAAGAAACTTCTCCCTTATTCATGATCAAATCCTGCTTGTACTTAAAAAAATAAAATCTTTTCCCCCACTTATTGCGATCTATGATAATCTTTTAAACGGGATACGTATAAGTTAAATACGAGCAAAATAAATATAAAAAAAAAATTACATGTACGGTTCTCATTGCAGAAACATTTGCTAAGAGAATAAGAAATGGTCTTTTTCTCTCCGTTTATATTTCGACTGTAAAAAGGAGAAATGTTTATTTTCAAACCTAAATATGAGGAGGGGAAAATAAACATTCTCAGTAAGATAACTCAAGAAAAAAATAGACAGGAGACAAGTGTGTCAGTTTCAAATCTGAATGAGAAAGTAGAGATTCGCAAAAATTTAAGAAAACTGTGTTTATCAGAATCTCTTTAAAAAAAAAATCAGCTACAGTAAAATATTCATATTATATTGAAAGCCGGTTTCCTACTCAATACAAAAATGATTAAAATACATCAAAAATAAATAGTAAGATTAAATCTTTATCAGTGAAAGAAAAAATCTTTGATCCATTCAAGTAGTTTCAGCAAAATATTTTAATTTGAATTCCAATTCTTCAAACACAATGGGAATAACGCTTCCTAATTGATACTACTTACTTTTCTATAGTAAATTACCCGCACCTTCGAATTATATGCTACCTAAATAGCATATAATTCGAAGGTAATGAGATTTACGAAATAATATATTACTTTCTAAAAATCGTCGCAATAATTAAAGGTACTCCCGATGGTCCGAAAAATATGGTATGTAAATACATTTCTTCCTCTTCCTCAAAGCTACCTTTGCCTACTGTGAAAGGGTAAGATTCAAATTTGTAACACATTTTCTAGCAGAAAACTGCTTAATGTTCATACAGTAATTTTATTCTTCATCTTAAAATATTAAAATTATTTAAACTCATCAGAATACAACATATCCATAGGATATAACTAAAATACACCAAACACAGAATTCTTAAAAGACATCGAACTAAATCTGATAACTATTTTTATTAAATATAAATGAAATAAATTTCCATCAAAAAATAAGAGCATTCACTACTAAGCATTCGTAACAATCGTGTACCTTATTTTGTTATTTGATTTTTAAATAAAGTCGAGAGTTATTGGTTACGGACCTCGTAATTCTGAAACTGTCAAATGACGAAAACGCTGCAGCTGGCACTCCCACTCTCTAAACTTCCACATCACGGCAATCTTGTTTTGTGAATATTGTTACGTATATTCACTGATTCTAATTCATAAAAAAAAAAGAGCAAAGAGTTTAAATTTTAAAAAAAATTAGAACTAAATAATTCAAAAAAGGGTTTGGGGGATATTATTTGTGTTTTTAAAATAATTAAAAACCACATCCATACACAAGAGAATTGAATCAATACCAATTCGTATAAAATCCTTCTTAAATAAAATTTTAATGAACAAAATAATACTAACTTAAAATTAGGAAAAGCACATGACGCAATTTGAGAGCTAAAGTACCAATATCCACTTAATCACGGCATACCTAAAATAATCCATTATACCGCCTGCTTGACTCTCCACCGTATTTTCTGAGACCAAGTATACTGATCGATTACGCAGGTAATAACACTTTATATCAAGGCGAGGGACACTGTTACCCTTATAAATTATTCCCTGTCTTGGCACCAAGAAAGAATTCCAGGTACCATTCGGAAGAACAAATATAACTGGGAATAATGCAATCCTACATTTCTTTACATTCCACTTCTAGTGGCGGAAATGAAGAGAATATTTTACAAGCTCTCATTTATTGGAACTTAGATGTCAGACGAAGAAGAATTTCCCGACAGAGAAAGCCATTACCTTTGGTGCCTTTAGTGCGCTTTTACGGCTAACGTTTATGGTCCGCAAGAAGAGGTGGATGCATTAAACTTAGTGTTACAGTGTTAAAAGAGAACAGGCTTAAAAGCGACAAAGATTGAGGCTAAAACGCTTCAAAGGATTAATAATTAACAAGAGTGAAAAAGACGTTGATACTTTTAAGAATTTGTCTGGGGGTGAACAGTAGTACTTTCTTTCAGAGCTCTTTAACAACTGCTCTAAAATTGTGTTTATTCTTATGGTTTAAAGACAAATAATTGAATAATTTATAAAAAAAAGAATTCTCTTTTACTAAAGAGTAAAATCGCATAAAAAAATACAAAATAGCATTTATACAACTGAAAGAAAATTTTTTATAACTGCCATAATATACGAAACTGCGGTTTAACCCGTGATTAAATTCATATACGTTAAGACATTAACGAGCTACAATTTATTTTATTATACCAGAGAGGCATTAAATTAATGCATAAAAAATTGAGAAAATAGTGTGCAGATGGTTAGTTTACCATAAGAACACACATTAAAATAATGAAGTATTATGTTATTACTAATACATAGAGTTCAAAAGCATAAAAGTATTACATAAAATGATGTCTTTTAGAATACAAAGCGTCGTACTATTACCATACTTCAAAGTAACAAATTTAAAAAAAAGGTTTAAAAAAATCAAATGTAAATGTGGATATATAAGAGCGAAGGTTATATATGCATCACAAAATATTGAGTTTCATTAGAGTAATAAAATAATGATGACCCAATTAATTATATATTTCTCATTTTTATCAATATCAACTTTTATAGTTCACAAATTACTGCCTTCAGACATTCAAAAAGCAGCAGTATGCAGTAGTTATTCGTTTTCCTTTTGAACTAGGGGGGAAAAAAGAATGTGATCAATTATTTCTCAACCCACGAATAAAAAAAAGGGAAAACACAACTCTAAAAACATCCACCCAATTCCTTTCTATTGTAACTCCATCACATTTGAGGGCTAACGACTTACGGAAATCAGAGTATATAAACGCGTTCGCAAATCCACCAGAATATCGAGTCCCAAAGTAATTTAGCAACTAGATTAGCCTTCAGTATCAAGTGCATCCAAATTGATGTTTCTCGCCATGCTCTTCAGGACCCAAAAATTTACCAAATGTCACGCAGTACCCTGTGTGTTGACGCTTTGATACCACTGTATTATCAAAGTGCACGCATAAGCAGGAAGCCTCAAATCTGTGACTCAATTACGTCCTTTCCCTCTCCAAAGGACTTCCTGCAAGCCCAGAAAGGGATGGGAGAGGGGGGAGAATGACCAGCCCGGCACTGCTTTTCTCTTTGTCAACAGATGTCCGCGACGTGAAAAACCACAAATAATGGTACTTTTTTATGTTTAGCGAGGAGGAACAGAGAGAAAAGATATATTTACATGTATACCACACACTCACGTGCCGTACAGTTGCCCACGCATTTGCGGTTTTGGAGTGTTGAGGGAAAAACAAAACAAGTTTTTTAATGTCACGAGTTACTCTAACATGATTGTTAATGACAGAACAGATGTGCCTTTCAAATCATTCGGAACAAGGTTTAAAATTTCATGAAACTGAATGAAAGTATTCATTGTGAAAAAATAACTTTTTTTTAATTCTCAATGTTTTGTTCCACACAACATCGCGGATGCGAAAACTGAAAAGGGCATAAATTGTATAAGTGTATATTATTGTATTACCACCACCACACATGTTATATCAAAGTGACGGTCGACTTTCATAAAGCACGTCATTATATTTCTGTCATGACCGAAATTTTAACTTATTCACAAATGCCAAATATATGTATTATATTAAAAGGCAAAGCAAGTTGCATTCTAAGGGCAACCACAGTAGCATTTTCAATAAAAAAATTTTCATCATAAGAGGTTCAATTTAAAAAAATTAAACTATCCGTTGAAATAAAATATCACATAATAGACGGGGATATCAAATTCATGAATATAAACTTTCAATTGGTAACCTTAAGGGGAAAAGTAAAACAGTTTTTTAGATTTAATAGAATTTTCCATAAAACGTTAAATGAGAGGGATATAATTTAGGCAATCATTCCTCCAACACAAAATGTACGAGGTATACCATTTATTCGATTTTTACATGGAAAATGAATTACACAAAGTTTTTTTTCCTGTCGAGTAACTTCAATGGCAGTGAGAAGCGTTTCTCAGGTATGAATGACCATATATGGGAACCGCTGGGCTCAAGCAATATTTTTAAACCCCCAACTTAAAACGCATAGGACGACTCTAGATGCTTCAAAAATAATCGAAGCTCTCTCTGCAATCTTTATTTCAATAAATATCTTTTCTTTAAAAAAATACACTATATGTTGCTGTTGTCATGTCCTTCCCGAAGGGAAGGAATGAAAGTTGCCAGAGCCTGAGACAGGTTGGACCTCTACACCATAGATGGCGTCACCACCTATCTCCACCTCCACAATTTAGGCATAGAACTGGATGGGAGGGAAATATTCTCCAGCTCTGTGCACCTGTGGTTTCTGCTGCGACCGCCCACGAGACTTTCGGATCCACTGATTTAACGAGCACGTACTCCATGTGAACTTGGAGGGTATTTGGTGGCATCGGGCATCGAACCCAGGCCTCCCAGTCTGGAGTCCGATGCTCTAACCACTAGGCTACCCAAAATGTCCTCGTGAGCTGACAATTTTGGTAGATCACGTAAACGCTAATTTTTTTAAAGATAAGTACAGGAAGAGACTTACTCATGAACACTTGTACTACTGTATTTGAATAGCACACAGTCACTGCATACTCTCTTCTAACATTAAAAAACTTATTTTGATGATTTTTTTTAAAAAAAAGAAGAGTTCCATCCTTTTTATAAAGCTTAACAAGTCTGCTAAAATCTTATGTTTTTTATTTACCACTAACTTCACTACCATTTCTTTCTAAAGAACAATTAATTTCAGTTTATTTTTGTTATATACAGTTTAACTAAAATTAATTTTATATTTACTAAAATAGTAAGTTTATAGACAATAAACAAATGTAAGTTTTTTTAAAAAAATAGTAATTTTTTAGGTTGATAATTCACAGTAGGATTTACAAAAAAAAAACGGTGCGGTGGTTCAGAAGTTTCATAAGCTTGGTGACCACTGATCTATAGCATATATATATATAGTTAGAAATGTAGAAATATACTTCAACTCTATAAATTTTAGCACAGAAATATTTATTAAAAAAACTTCTAGCTAAGCACGTACATAAAGTATAGCCTTTGAGAATATAGATTCCTGAAGGACGGAAAATCTAAATCTGGAAGATTTTCCTAAATGCAGGTTAATTATTTTTTTTTAAAGACAATTTTCTTAGCATGCAATGAAAGTTTTAGATTAACTTAATGTTGTCAGAAAACTTGAATTCAAAATATTCCACAACAAGGATATAAAAATAAAGTAATGATTAAAAGACTTGCACTTTTAGATTTAAAACTCCGCACCGGACTAATAATAACTTTTAAGTTCTAGATTTCTTAATAATTAAAAAGATTCAAATAAAAATAACTGGAATAACCTTTAAAAGACGGCCACAGTGTAACCAATTAACCAAATAATTCAAAAGTTAAAAGCAGTACCAATTTTGAAATAAGGAAGATAGTGACGTGAAACTGTGAAAGGAAATGAAGGTACTATTAAGTAATAATGGATTTCATCCGGGGGAAAAGAGTATGCACGAAACTTGGACCTTTGCCTATGGCAGAATTTCAGGGAAATTGTACACTTCATTAGATTTCAATGCATTTCTATCAGAGCAAATAAGTTTTACGCCACTTTTCACCGACTTGGCAATTTCACATAATGCGGCTTTATAAGTGAAGTAATTTTTCCCTAGCTGTCATGCAAAATTGCTCATAATAAAACTTTGACAACACAAATTTTTTTATATGCAATTAATTTGGAATATATTAATCTTTATTTAACATTTTGTTAGTCCTATATTTCAGCGCACTAAGCAAAAGAAACCAAAATAATTACATATGACATTTATCAGAGAAATTTAAAACTCAATCGTGTCCAACACAATCTCGCAGCCTTTTGAAAAATATATGAAAATGCTTGATGATCAATCGAAATCTTCCAAAAATTAAACGAAAAAAAAATATTAGTAGTAGCCAATAATAATTCATTAAAATAAATATTTCAATAATAAATTTTAAAAAAAACCAGGTAATTGTTATTGCTTTGTAATAGATTAATCGTAACTAACTATAATCGTAATTGACTTTTTATCTGTATTACCAACGCACTACTAAGTAACGCCATGGTTAGTAGTAATAAACCTTCTGATTTAGAACTATGGTCGAATGACGAGGGCAACACCTGAGTGGCATACTGCCGAACTTTCACACCCGCCAACGTGAGGACTTTCAGCCTCGACCAATTTAACAAGCATCAGCCCCTCTCTACACGGCGGGTTTTCAGAGGCATCAGAACTCTAACCCGCGACTCGAAAGAAACAATTAACGGCATGGATTCGTAGCATACGGCGATGGCCAAGTCTCCAGAAAAAAAAAATGTCATCAATGAAATGAACTGAAATGAATTGGATTCGTACCTATGACCACTTCGTTATGGTGTTCACTTACCTCGTCAGTGACACGATCACGGTAACAAAAGTAACAGTTAAGGATACGTATCAATTATTCTTTTTACACGATTGTATAGTGATTATGAAAATTTTATTTGAAATCTGTTTCACTGATATAGTAGCCATTCTTAAAAAGGAATTATCACGACAATTATATGAAAACGGACTTATTATCCTGATTACAAATAGTTCAACAGTTACTAGTACACATACATAAATTTACAATGAAATCAAATTTTTTCAAAGGACATATAATATGTGTGAATGATTTTAATGATATTCATTCTACATTTTTCATTATTTTTACTTTAATTTCGTTACGCTAATTTAAGAAAAACTATCAGGATTTCAAGTCCTTTCTCTTGCAGATGTTACTGGGAAGATTTGACTTAAAATAATTATCACCGAATAAAATTATGGCTTAATCATCTGGTTTTTTTTAATTGTATATTGAAAAAACATAAGATCATTGAAGCCATGACGATGAGTGGTAGAGTATCGCGTTTCCACACACACACACAACCTAAATTTATAAAATATTTTAACACTTTTCGTGTTTTTGGGGTGCGAAAAACTCGAACTACCTCAGTCAGAGACAACTGCATGATTGGCTTACAAAAACAGCCATTAAAACAGAAATATTTAACACATAGCAATCAAGCTAATACACTATCTCATCGCTCCGAACTATACACTGTAAAAGCAGAGAAGCAAAGGCAACAAGTACATGACAAAACTAAAATAAATCACTAGTTCATTTGTAACGAGGAGAAAGCATAAGTACTGCAACAAAAATAAAATACAATGCGTCTAAGAAAACAAAATAAAATGAGCACGGAACAACTTTTTTTTTCCAGAAAAGGGAATCAAACCCACGCCTTTTTTTTCTGAAGTATCTAAAAGAAATTATATTGGGAGAGGTTAGTCTACGCTCAGCTAACTCTTTTCTAACACAGCGCACGATCAAACCTCTGAATGTGACACGAAAACTGAGAGAGATTGTATTGGCTTAAGGCCAAGTGGAACTAAAGCTTCAAATCCCGAACTTCAAAGCAGAAAAGTCATAAATAATATAGTGGACTTATTCGGGAAAATAAACTGTTTTGTCCCCCTTTTTTTTCTGCTCCCCGCTTCTCCGTCGGATAAATGGGGGGAAAAATATTAATAGGAACATATTTCAATTTCGATTTTTTTTTTTATTCTTATCGAGGAAACCGAACTCCATTTGAGGTGTCAAGGGAGACCCGATTTCCATTTACAAGGGGAAAAAATTAGCCAGAGCAAAGTTATTTTGTTACAGGAAGCATGTCACAGAATGAATCGAGGGATTTCGATGTTATACTCAACGACAATCGTGTTAAAAGGTTTCCAATCGGTCAATATTATATGGATTATGAACTATGCGACTTTATTTTAAAAGTTACATCATTGTACAAAAAATTCCTATTAAAAACAAAAAAAAGTAGATCAGTTTTAATTTAAACAGTGCTGTTTTGGAGCGAGTTTTTAAAGTTTTAATATATAGCTTGCTAAAAATGGAGAGGGATTTGAGTTTAACTTTTTAAAATCTTATTCACTAAAGTCCCAGCTTAAAACATATCCTGCCAATTTTATAAATCAATTTTGAATACAAAATGAAACAGAAAAAAATTCAAATTACATATATCAATAAAGGTTTTAAAACTGGAATTGTACTTCTAAAATTTTTATCGAGGACGTCAAATTAAGATAATAAACGATTTCGGTTTATAAATAAATTTGATATCCAGGAGAGAATCTTAACACTCCTAGATTTTGATACTGAAGCTACATGAGAGCTATTTGGCGATGAACCTCTTAATTCACCTGGGTTGGCTTTCCAAACCTCCGCACTGCTCCAAGGAGAAGACTTAGAGCAGTGATTCTCTACCATTGTGCCGCGCGCGCGAAATTTTTTTAAAACTATTAATTATACCTCTGAGAAAAAAATAAAATCCGGGACCGAAATTAATCTTTCGTCTATAGATGGAAGTGTATGGCACATAAGTAAAATTCTTTTAAGCTTATTTTATTGTGTGCTGCCAACAACAATAAAAAGTTGAGAATCATTGACTTAGAGCAGTGATTTTCAACCACTGTGCCACCAAATTGTTTTTTTTTTTTGAAAATTCTTAATTATACTTTGATTTAACATTATTTCATAAATTTAGGTATAAAAAAATTGATAGGGTTCGTAATCCATTTGTGATAACGGATACATCTATACATGAATTAACTTTGAATGAAGAGGAAGAGCTAATTCCGTTCAATAATAATCGAGATTTATTTTCAAAACATTCGGAAGAATCGATTACCGTAAAATCCGGCACATAACGCGCACCTATACTTTCCAGATGCAATTTTTAATTTTTAGGTATATTCGCCGCATAACGCGCCCTTTTTTACGAAGGAACTTGAAATGTACGAGTGCAATGCTCTTAGGGTTTGAAGTCATTTTTCTTTGAGATATATTCCAAGCTTTAGAAATAAATAGAACTACAACCCTTTAAGTTCATAAGGAATGCCATTTCTTTTAAATAAACAGTATTTCGATGTATATAGAAGTCTAATTTTTTTCTTCTGTTTTCTTTTCTTTATTTTTAAAGCTGTTATTTTTATACCCAGTGTATAACGCGCACTCATAAATTTCGACCTTATTTTTCGAGTTAAAAGTGCGCGTTATACGCCGTATTTTACGATAATTCATTTTAGATTAAAATTAAAGGCGATTATCTCATAATAGCCACAAAAAAAAAGCTTTAAAAATATTGTTACAATTTTCTACATCTTGTTTCTGTGAATTAGGATTTTCGATCTTTTTTCACGCTGAGACTTAAGTGTAGATGACGAAATGAGAGTGGTCGTAAAAAAGATAATGCCAAAGTACGAACGAAATGATCGAAAATCATCAAGCTCAAGGTGTCCTTAAATGCATTATTTTTACTAATTTGAAAAATTACTCAATAAATATTTTGTTGTCTTTTTCCTATATATTATTTTATTTAACATTGAAAATTATTATCATACAAATTATTTTATAGAATGTGTGACAAACAAGTAAAATTCTTTTAAACTTATTTTATTGTTAGTGTGCTACAAAATTTTGAAAAGTGTAACGCAACAGAAATAATAATTTAAAATTTAAAAACCAACCTTTTATAATTAATCGAACTAAGTTGTAATTTAATCTTTTAGTCGCCAAATCTGGAAATGGGATCTGAAATTAGTCGCCAGATGCGGGATGGGATCTGAAAATGGGAAATCGTTAATCCTGATCAGGACAATGGAACAAAATTATTAAATTATTGTATTGTCATCGGTCCTGGACAAGTGAACAAAATTTCGAATTAATCCGACCTTTTAAAGTGGGTAAAAATTGAGTTCAAAGATTAAGTTACATACAAGTAATGCTTATAAAAGGCTGTTAAAAAGATTGATAATCACTGACTTCGAGCTAGGACAGATTTTTGTATCAGCTCTTCAGCGCTGAACTCGAACTCATGACTTGACAGGGGAAAAAAAAACTGGTCATTAGTTCGCGACCATGACCACTCGACTACCATAAACTCCTATTGAAAGATGTTGTTTTGAATAGGAAAAAAAGAATTTAAAATAAAAAGCTTATTGTAAAATCTACACTTATAAGCGTATACAAACATCAAAGTAATCATCGATTATATTACACATAACACATATTTATTAGGTAATTCATTATTTAAAAATATATTACACAAACAGCATACAATGCCTCACATATAACGGATATAAAAATTTCCTTGGATTTTTTTCATATTTAAGGGTTCCAGTTTTCTGTTACGTTTAGTTCCCTTACAATTATGGAATTTTCCTTTTGTTAGAAAGACAAATTCAATCAGAAGTGATACTGGAGATTTACTGAAAATGATATTTCTTTGCAATGAATTTAAAACTTTTTATTTTCACGATTCTTTCATGCCTTTGCTTGATAGTATTCCAACCAAAACACTAATGGTTCAACAAACAATTCCCAAGTAGAAAAAGAAAATAATTATTAAAAAATTCTTCAAAACATTTTGGTGACAAATATTGGCATCGACAAAAAGTCTGGAAACAATATTTCTGGTATTCAGAAGGGGATAAAAGATTATTTTTCTAAATGTATCAGTTAAGCACTTGGCTTGGAAATAAATTCTCTTTCTTTGCAAAATTTCTAGCAAAGTGAACCAATGCAATTCAAAAACAGAAAATCCAGTTCAACTATCCTAAAACATGTATAACTTTCCTTTCAAATAGTTAACAAACTTCTAAAGTAAAGCAAAAGCTCAAAACTGAATAACAATTTCCCAGAATATCGCAGATTAGTTTCCTTTCAAAGAGTTAAAATAAACAAACTTTCAAAGCAAATGTTTCACAGTTTTTCCTACAGTCGGAAACTATTTATGAAAGAAAATCGGAAAACCAGAGAATTATTAGCATCCCAAAACCAGTCGATTAGAGAAAAGGCGAACTCTCTTCTGTGTCCTCACATTTTAACTTTTCCAGAACAGAAAGAGGGAAAAAATTTTCCTAATGCTCGCTAAATGACCTCCAAGCGGGTTCGAAATGTAATTAGCATAAATCAGAGATCCCGAAAATAATTACGAAACAACAGCTAACTCTCTTTGGGAGTATATTAATACAAAAACAAAATTCAGATCGAAACAGAATTAAGCATTAAGCGAACACATACCAAGTACAGCTGTTGAGTTCTTAACCCGAAGGAATAAATGAATTATAGATTGAAATTTCTTTTTTTTAAAAGGAAGCAGGGATGCAGAAACATTACATTTGAATATATTTACCATTTACACGTCACAAGGGGGAAGGGGAGGGGGATCTAGTAAATTTTCCAACATTATACTTTATTTTATTTTAAGAATAATAAGCACATGATTACATAATTTTAGTTGCAAACACGTTTGCATCTAATGGACTTACAAAATATTTTTCATGCAGCAAGATGCCAAATAATATTAATATATGTATCCGAGTAATTATTAAAAATACCTCGCTTTTGTAGTTCTTTCTCTTTTATGTGAGTTAACGGAAGCAATTATAAAATAATAGAAAAAAAAATTATTTGAATTGCAAAAAATATCCACTTTTCAGAATTCGCAACACTTTTTTTTAAAGTAATTTTGAAGATTGTGAAATTTATTATTAAAATACATAAGAGAGAGAGAGTCAAGTGAATAACAAGTTAATGCATTCCTAATCAACACAGTTAAAAATCTTAATCTGAGCTGTAAGAATGAAGACTCAGTTTTAGAATATAAGGTGTGATTAACCTCACAGGGAAGAAATTTTATGACACAAGAAGGAATTAATGACACGCCCATAAGTATAAGGTCATTACTTCAGAGAACTCTAAAATTTTATGTAAGGAAAAGAAACAAATGTTAAAAGAAAAGGGAGAAAGCCAAGTTTTTCCGAGGTAAAAATTGTTTTATGGAAATTTTTTTTCTTTAACGTAAAACTTTTCTATGTATTTTAATGAACAGGATAAACAGAAACAAATAGCGCTCCACGTAGGAAATGCAATAAAAATCTCAGCATAAGAAAGAATGCCCGCTAAAATTCTTTAAAATTTATATAAACATTAAAAATAATATTTTCATAAGTGTAAAAACACAAATGAGAGATTTAAAAAAAATTCTTTAAAAATACGTTTTGAGGGGGGGGGGACCAAATATTCATACATAAATATTTTCCAACTATATTATTATAAAAGAAAAGAAAAGATGGATCTTTATTTTATACTTGGTTGTAATCTGTGTATATTTTTTTAAAAAAAATAATAAAACTTCTCATCTAATATAAAACATCCAATCAGGTAGAAACTGAGAAAAATATCTTTATCAAATCGTATATTCATGAATGACCGAAGTTTCTTAAATGAAGTCACTTAATTTATACTTTACATTATGCAATGTGTGATTTATATGACATTCATATACTACCTTCTCCTACCGACCAATTATAAAAAAAAATATGATTCCCAAAACTTTTTAATAAAACAAAATCAGTAAAAAACAATTATTTTATTGAATAATAAAATCGTTCACACTGGAAATCATCTACAATCGTTCATTTGAGCTATTATACAACAATCAGACAAGATTAACTTTCCAAGTTTACCAAAAGAAAATTTATCAGCAATTTACTCTAGCTCGTAAATAATTAACAGCGAAAATCCTCGAAATTTTTTAAAATATTCTTCAACAAACGATATTTAGCACAATATATACATTTTGCTGTACGTAATTTGCTACATTAGTATGTAAAACCCCTATATGTATAAAAAAATAATTCCTTCATTGTCTGACATCAAAGTTGGTTTGTTTATCAAAAACACTTCCATTGGAATTCAATCCTGTATGTTATCGCCACCAACTTCTTTGATAACAAACAATGAACGCTGAGTTGCAACAACTCATTTAAACCATTTTTTAAAGAATCGTCCTCATACAAATTTTACTTCTTTATAACTTGTCATTTGATAAATGAGTATTATCTAAATTTCTGTACTAATACATCATGCACAATCTAAGTATTTTTTGAGAAAATACATTACAAATTCAAATACACACGTCCATTTAAAAGCTCTGACATAAAGAAGAAATATTTATTTTCTTATTATGATGGAAACATTAAAAAATAAATTGTATTAATTTTCTGAGGAAATTAATTTCTTATAATTATAATTGATTGTATTATGAAATGTATTGAATACAGGTCACAAAATATTTATTTACAAAAGAAGTTAAAAGCTTTTATATAAAGTGAAGTTACATTAAAACAAGATATCAATCATTGGAAAGGCCAAGTAATTTTAGCGCGTTTTTCACATGTTGTATTTTACAATAATGCAACTAATGAACTTTTTACTAACAGAAAATAGTACTATACTGAAAAAAAAATTCAAAATTATTAAACTTAAATATGATTCGGCTCATCTAGGGCACAAATGCGACCAAATGCCGAAAACCCGAGGTCAATCGGTTGCTTATTGGCTGAGAAAAAGGTACGACAAAATATGGAACGAAGACGAAGATGAAATTTGTGTCCTAATAGCGCTTTTTTTACACTCCGTGAAAAACGCGCTAAAAACGAAAGCGCCAGAGAAAACAATTTTATTTTTCGATTTGTTTTAAAATCATTTTGCCTTCCACTTATAAATTGAACATATGTGTTGTAATTTTTCAGAATTATTGCTATCTTCGCGCGCGCACGAAAAGAAAAAAATCTGCACTTTAACAAATTTATAACATAAAATTATGAAACTAATTCACATCAACGAGAATGAGCTACCTTTCAAACTCAGCCTCTGTTTTATCTGAAGTTAAATAACAACAAAACGATATCTTTAATGAAGATTATATCGTGTTATTAGATAAGGATATTTCAAATGTCTACTAAAAGCATCACAGTATTGTTCGTTTTTAAAATGTATTCATCATTTTCAGTACTGAGATATAAAACATTGGAAAACGGCTTCTATTCATAAAAAAAAAATTTATTTTATCGTATTTCTTATCGATGAAAAACCGATAAGGATTTTTTTAAAAAGTTAAGCGATTGGTGACTTTTCATCATTGAATTTTAGAGATTTTAACATATGAAATTGTAATATTGTTCAGTAAGCTTAGTTATTTTAGTTTTTTTAAACAGATTTCTTTTTATGTATAATTCATTTAATATATATTTCAATCAAATATATATATAAAAAAATGGGATTTATAAAAGGTATTTTATCAGTTAACTGAAGTAAAGTTAACTTTAAGCATTTTTTTTTTAAACTCTTCCTTTATAATTCTTTCATTGAGAAGTTAAAATAAACTAACTTTGAAAGATAAAAAAAGAAGCAAATTACTGTTAATTCAAGAAAATACGCCCAAGAGTTTTAAAAATCGAATTAGACAGAATTAATAAAATATCCGATCCAATAATTGATAATTAAAGCAAAGATCTTTTAAAAGTGTAATTTTGTTAAAATTAAATGAAAATCGCTAACAACATTTTGAACTAAAAGGCATCCAATGAATTAAATATACGAAACATATGTTTGAAACAAACAAGAAGTTTTTCATGGGGCGTTTAGTTATGAAAAAAAAGTGACCAATTACCTTTTTTTAAGAGATTTTAGGGTACTGCACGCTAAGTAACAAAAATATTTGGTCTCCCAACAAACGATCCCACGTCACAGGCTGAATTTTTAACTATAATACACGGGAGTCGATATTCCATGTAAAATTGCAGGAAAATAGAACGAGCTGAATGTACTTTGCGCGGTACCATATATCTCACATCCTTCACCTAAAAAAATTATCAAGTGCAAAATAGTAAGTTAAATTTTATCCAAGGTTACTTTGAGAAAAATATGCGGTGTTTATAAGAAAATTAAAACCGCAAAAAGGATAGACTCGCTTACACTCGGGTACTATTAGCATAAAAGCCAGCACGTGTTTCCGTGGATTTGTCATTAAAATACGATCCGATCTAAATATCTACTAACTCACGAGATCCCACAATCGTCGGCCTTGTTGTAAAATGATTCAGCTTTTCAGCGGGAAGGAAGACAACTTAACCTTCGTATCTTTTCGATTGATTGGTAAACAAGTCTGGAAAATGAAGGTCGTGGGAAAAAACACAAAAATAGAAGGGAAAAAATCAAGAAATCTCGGAAATAGTTCTAAAAATAATTAGGAGCAAAAGTGATAAAAAATCAAATATAAACAATTGTTCAATTTTCGCGACACAAAAAATAAAACATGAATTATGATTTTATAATGTGATTGTAGATTACATATTCCATTTTTCTTATGTAACAAGTACTTAATAGCGCATATCCGGGAAAACGATCTTATAATAAGATACAGAAACTTTTACCAAAACAACTCTGAAAACGCATTAGAAATTGAAAATTAGAGTCTACCTATAATAGAATTTTAATATATTTAGTTGGCTAAACTTATTTTTAAAAAAATAAGCTTTTAGTAAAAAAAATTCAATGCTTTCAATACTTTTTAGTAAATATATTTTAATAAGGAAAAAAATTAAGACAGCATTTTTACATAACTGAAAAAGCATTCTCGTTCTTTTTCTAGGAAATACCATATTTAATTCGTCTGAACTTTTCTGTGAAATATTGCAGAGACTTTCAAGTGGGGATTGTATAAATGTATTAATTCTCACTTTTTTGAGGTGTTAGTAACTATTTAGATTTCAGCTGTTTCGATGTACTAACAATTTGACTCTTAATTCTCAAATCTGCATACTACATCTGCGTAAATAATTTGTTCATCTCATCTGTGACAAAAAAAAAATTAACTATAGACTGAATGCTTTTTACAGTAATCAGCTTCATACATAAATATTTTTTCAACAACGAGGATATAGATTCCAATACAAAATTATGTAGCCAAACAATAGAAGTTTATTTTATTTTGTACATTATATATAATAGCATTATAAATTTTTAGAGCATTCATTTAACAATTCGAGTAACTGATCGACAATTTTTTCATCTAAAAGTAGTAATGGTTATCAATACAAAAGCAAAATATTCAAAATAATGCATTAATACATGCTAAAGTATATAAAGCATTAGATATGATAACATTGTAAATTTAAGAGTATATAATTCAGAGAGATACGTAAAATTTAGTTACCACTTTACCTCCTAATAAAATTAACACATACAAATAAGACTGAATAAAATTTTTAAAGCACAATGTTTCCCTGAAACAAATTTTGACCTCAGCAATATATCCAAAACTTTATAATTAAAATTATGTTCAACACTAAAATATTTTTTACAGTAATTTCTCTCAATCTCTCTCATTTGTATTTTAAATAATATCAAACTTTATTTCGTGTGAAATATTTTTTTCTTATTTCCAATACTTAAAAAAATTTAATATCCTTTATTAATATACTATTTAACTGACTGTATTTTGGAGGTGGGTTCGTTGCAGGTCATAAACTATGTGCTTGAATAAATCTAGAAACTTTACAGATAGCTAACCAAGTATATCATTTTACTTCCCATGAGAAGCGACTTTCCCTGCAAACTTCACCGCACCACATTCTAATTAATAGACCACTAATGCATGGATGATAGTTCCGTTGTGAAAAACAGATTAGCCCATTAAAAGAGAAGTAACTCACGCCTTCTATAACGAAATTAGCAATCAATCAAAAAGAAATATTTTGTCAGATCACTCAATCTTTAACCGCCTTGTACATATTAGTGTTAAATCAATATAGTCTAATGCTAATAATTTGCATTATGTCTATAATTTAATACTACACTAAATGTTTATGTTCCTTTCATATAAGCTTTAACTATTTTTCACAAAACATTACTCAGAACCTTTAAATGTTGACGCAAAAAATAAATTAATAAATAAAAAAATAAAATGGAAAAAGGGCTTTTATTTTTAGCATGGAAATCTTTCCTTGACAAAATATATATTTAAAATTTTAAAAAAAAAATACTTTTATATAGTTTTACCGGTGCGCATCATTTTCTTATTCAACCACAAGGTAATATATTTTAGCTCTCTAGACCAGAGGTGGGAAATCCGCGGAATACATGAGTTTCTTGAGCGGCCTTCACAAAAGATAGTACTTGTATCAATATTTAACTATACAGAATATTTTAATTCTGTTGGTTTGAAAATTGTTGTAAAGAACATGAATTTTTGTATATTTCAATGACTACTTGTGGGAATGGCCAATTGTACATTTCAAATGTTAGAACGCTACCTAGTGCAATGCAGTAACATTACCAGACATGTTATATTATCTCTACACAAAAGCTATTTACTTACTGTTATTGTTGTGACAGATTCCATGTACGTTAAAACGTTTTTTTTTTTTTTTGCCATGTGGAGGACATTTAAATTTTAATCTGAGTATTAATTTGAATATTAATGAAATGTTTTTTTTTAAGTTTCTGTTCTCTAGCAAGTATACACCTTCCTTTGAGAAATTTAATATTCGTTTCTTTATGATTACAAAAATATTCTATGTAGTAACTTTTTCTGTCAAATAATAAATATTTTGTAATATTTCTATGCAATGCACCAAATTGTTAAAATTGTTCAAAAACTGTAACAATTTCATAAAAGTCGAATTTATAGGCACATTAATCTTTGCGGCTATCATAATTACTACCTAATTTCCATGTGGCTAATGATGGGAAAAAGGTTCCCCATCTCTGCTCTAGACTTTTTTTAAACTCTCGTAACTCAAACAATTTTATTCTTTTTAGTATGAATATATTATTAGTATTTCAGCCATATTCACAGGTAACTAAATCGGGCTATGAAACCCGAAGTTAAGTCAACAAGGTTAAGGGAAAGCAAACTACTGCTTTAAACTTCACCAGTTTTTCTTTTTAAATTTGGTTACTCAACTGCGAGCTGCAACCTCGTGAATCAAAACATACCCTGTGACAGCGTAAGCGCGGTAAAATCTAACCGAGTTTTGTGAACCCAGTTAGAATATTCTAACCAGAACTGGAGTCACAGAAATGAACCTGCGATGGTGGGACGAACTTGCGACGAATCCCCGGATTTCTTCCTTTGACTGCTGCTTCAATTAACGGTCAATACGGAGGTAAATGAAAAACGTCAAATATAACTCAACAAAAGTTCTATTTTCTTTTCTTTTGGGGGGGAGGAGGGGAAGGGAAGGAAATGTTTCGACACAAGCATTTTCTCCTTAATTTTCTAGTTCAGTGAATTTGTTAAATTAATTGTTCTGAAGATTCTTTAAAATTCCCTCATTAAAACATTCAAATGTTATTATTTAGCCCTCTCCCCCCCATCCCCCTATCACAAACTGACAATAAAAATAAACCCCAGTGCCAATCAATTCATGCACAAGTTTCTAAAAATTTTCGACCATTATAATGGAGAGATAAGACACACGATATGTAAAATATTCAAACTCAAGGCGCTAATTGAATGCAAAATGATTAAAAAATAAAAGTAAAATATACCAGAGATGAATATGATTTGCCTTCCGGGGAACCAAGACGGGAAGCAACAATGATTCAAACGGAAGCCAGGGCGATTGCATCGGAAATGAGGAATTAATAAGCCAGCGGGCGGAATGAATTGCTTCGATAAATGTACGAACCGAAACTTCAGGCAAGGAAACTATTTTTGTTTAGCTGTTACTCGGAATCCCTGTCACGAGGACGTTTTCAACAACAGCTGAACGGAATAAAATGACGTCAGTATTAAATTACGTCATTCCAACGCGCTTCTTCGTCTCGGAGAATGGAAATCGTTTCCTGCAGCTAGAATGTTTTATGGAAAAGCTGTCCACACACACACAATTGAGGAAAACACGGTTGTCTCCCAAGAATGAGACACCCATTGGGGAAGAAAGTCGTGCACGCGAAAAGGTGCAAAATGCTTGCGCAATTTCCTCTTCAATATTTTTTATCTTTGAAAATCGTGTTCAATAGTTGATTTAAATTGAACGTCGGCAAAGAGAATTGGTTTTCAACTCATGTCTTTTTCCTTGAGAGAGCAAAAAGTAAAACAGCACTGTAAAACTCGTGATAATTCGTTACTTAGAAACCATCACATTTTAGAAAATTGGAATTCGACCACAAAAGATATTTGTATAGTGATATCTCCACAAAAAAAGAGATGGTATAAATAATAGAACACTATTAAGATAACGCAAAACAACATACAGAGAGAGAATGCAAAGTGCTTACCTAAGAATATTATATGGAAGTAAACTAACAGATTATTAAATAAGTTTTAGTTTAAAGAAGTCAGTAAACTTTTTTAATAATATTATACTGAATGCCAGTAACAGCTAAAAAATGAATAAATAGTAATTGTTATTACAGCTTTAAATGATGCAGAGGTTGTTTTTTTTTAGTCGTAAGCAGAAGCATATATTTCAAGAGAAAATGTTATTCTCGGCATCCATGACAATTTTACGGTTTATAACATGTAATATTTGTGGACTACATTCAATAAAAAGGCCATGCATTCTTATTTTCGTTTGAGTTGTATTTGATCATAAACTGCTATTATTATTCTTATTTTACTTTTGAGCTTAAAAATCGAACAGAAAGAGATCCAGAAAATCAAATAAATAAATAGGGAAAAGTTTTACGTAAAAATTCTCAAAATAAATATAACGTTAAAAAAAAAACTGTTGCCCAAAACAACCTTTCTAGCTTCGTGATGCTTCCTAAAATTTTACTCTGAACACTTAAACAGATTCAGCATACTATTAGTTAATTCAATCTGGATGCATAGAATCAGAGTGGGCAAATAATTTTAGCATGTAAATGAAATTTAAAAGTTAGATATATTTGTACTTCTCGAATCCCACATGGAATATATGTTTCTTAAAGACTGCTTTATATACATTTCATACACGGTCATAATAATAGCCTTAGAATAAAAAGAAACACATAGCTCGGATTTTCAACAAAAAACATAATTGGTTCCTAGGAGAAAAATGATCACATAGAATCCACAAGTACATAGCACCCGAGCAATACTTGAAGAAAAAAAAAAGATAATTTTCCTCCTTGAATTTCAAAACAGTTTTGAAAGAAATGCAGTTTCCCAAATATTGGATCAATGTATAATAAGTTTAATCAGTTCTTCGTGCAAGAAAACAAAAATCAACAAAAGCTGACTTTGGGTAAAAATCGAAATAAAAAGAAAAAGATAAAACTTTCTTACTTGTGAGCTCTCGAGGAAATGTAAACATAAAAAAAAGCTTCCACAAATTTTACTCAGTCATACATACATATATACGAATTTGGAAGAAAATTCCTCGTTTCCACTTGTAGTCTTTTGTTAGAAAAAGCATCCCGTTTTTATACTTGGTCTAGGTGCACGGAAATATTCGCCCTGTCTTTTGTTGGTTTGTTTGTGGAAGGTTATTACGTTTGCATTGATAAACATTTTCCCTGCTCCACTTACGGATATATTTGCAAACATAAAAATCCCTCAGGTGAAAACGAAAATATTATTCTTGTTCCATTTTTATTTCTTATGGATGTTGTAAATTTTGCCTGGGCTAAGAGATAAGAGACAACTTCATTTTTTCCCCCTCAAAATAAGAAGTGCAGAGGTTAGAAGGTGGGAATAGTAAAGTCGATTCTTCCCGTAACATTGCATTTTTAATAGCAAAAAAGAAGTCGTTAAATTCATGACGAAAGAGCTGAATGTTAATGCGATCGTTAAAATTATGTTTCCAATTATGATAATTTGCTTTTCATTCAAATGAAGCATACAGCAATAGGAATTTTAACAAAACATAAATAATGAGTGAGAGAACTTGAGAGTTTTGAGAACTAAAACTGTTAATAGTAGAGTTCAAAGGGATAGTGGCATTTTCCCCTTATTCCCACCCATTGTAAAGGCGCAGTTTCCAGTATTTTCCTTTAAATTACCAATAACAATAAGTTGAGGCCTTTAAAAAATTTTCAAAACTCTAGCGCGAATACACTACAACCAAAATCGAATGCATTTTTGGAACCCAGTAGCTACTGGAAAGAAAAAAATAAGGTAATAGTATGACAAAACTATTTCACAAAATAAAAACTTCTTAAAAATATTTTTTTTTAAACAAAAACTTTTATTATCTGTTACACCGACGATTATTTAAACAAAGAAATCGGAATACACACTTTCAAATCGAAGTATCGAAAAATATATTTCTTCGTGGTATTTCCATTGCATATAAAAATCATACATATAACTGCTCCAATAGGACAAATATTTTTAAAAACATTTAAAAAATGTAAGCCATGTATTTAAATTAAAAGGATACAATTCAACACCAAAAGCATTTTCATTCCCAGTTAGGTAACAATATAGCTGAATAAATGGATATCAAATGCTCCTATGTCAATGCCTTGATAACAGAAACAAACGAAAGCCTCAACTAGTTCATATTAAAATGCAGGAACATATTTGTCGGATTCCCAAATTCAAATTATGATTTTTATCTTTTCCGTCCACATATGAGCATTTCGAAATAAGAGAATAAATTAATGGATTGATAAAGAATGAACATACTTTCGAGTGACAAAGAAGGAAAGCTAATTTCATCCTTTGTTTTAAGCTACCTCTTTTGATTTGAATTTTGTTTGTTAGAGATGCTTATTTGGGAGAACTGGATTTGAGAAACGCTAAGGGACACTTTCGAGTTATTCAAGAAGTGAGGTTAGGAATTCGGTTCAATTATTTATTTTTTATTCTTTGAAATCTAACATGAGTTTGCACTCTTATACAGTGATGAATAAAATCTTGGGTAACATTTGAAGGTCATTTTCCACAGAAGCACCGAATTAGAACTAATAAGTTCATAACAAGAAGGTATCCCAAGTAACAATGAAAAAGCTTCAACGTAAAAGTCAATTATAATTCCAAATCATAACAATAGAAATAATTCATACGACTTTAAGTTAAAAATAACAATATCACTTTCTAGTTTTAATTTTACCTTAATAAACTACAGGCATACAAAAGAAGTTAGAAGCGAAATAATAAAAAATATTTCGTATGATATTAACAGATTTCAGCCCAAAACGATAGAGAGAAAAAAATCTCATGCATATCTCATATGCCACAATCGTAAGCATGTGTGAATTGCAGAAATTCCTTTCTTAATTGAATTTTTCACCTTGGAAACCATTAAACAAACATAATTCGGAAATGTGTGTATCCAGCGATAAAAGCTCAAGAATATTAACCTCATTGATAAGTTTGTTGACTTTTATCTTAGTATTCGCTTTAAAAAAAGAAAAGAAAAAAAAATGCTCATTTCCTAAATCGTTTATCCTTTTCCGCTGTACAATGCCGTTAAGTTTAAAGATTCATTGATAATTTGTGTGCAGATTTGTAAGTCATTAAATGTAACACTTTCATTTTTAACAGCAGTATTTCTCCAAGAAAAAATAAAAATTTGACAGAGATAGTTTTTAAAAAAAAAAATTATTTGGAGAAAATCACCTTTAATTACAATTAGGAGCAATAAAATTTTTTTTAAAGTCACTTTTGACTATATTTGCAAGCATTTTCTTTAATAAAATATGAAATTTTACAATTCCATCAGATTGTTGATGACTGGCATTATCTTTTATATATGCGTAGGTAAGTATTTTGTTTTCAATTATATCTAACAACTAAAATAAGCATCGTGGAATACGTGAAAATGTTTATGCTTTTCTATGCGGATACAAATTAAAATTATTTTCCGTGATCTGAAACACAACCCTTTCCTGGAACGAAATGAATGACAAAATAAAAAATTGTTACTGTTCAAAAGCGCAGACAAAAATAAAATTTGAAAAGGAGAAATGAAAACACAGAACAATTAATTAAACTAGAAAATTTTACAAAAATTTTTTTATACGTCTGAGTGGAAATCCCCCCCCCCCCCATTTCATTTTCAGAAAGATAAAGTTTATAATTAGCCAAAGGGGGAGGGGGTCCTATCATCAAATTAAATAAATACTAATCGTACCATTTTGAAACAAGACCGCGTCATGTTTTTGAGTGCACAAAAGAAACGGATTAATAACTTCAGCAATAATGCTTTCCTGAGCAGCTATTGCTGAAAGATTGCTAACTTTCCAAGGACTACAAAAACAATGTGTTGAACTAAGAAAGGCAACAGCTGAAGAAATGTACACATTCACTACTTAACAATCCTTGTTACATGGTCAGATTTGCAGGTCAGTGATCAAGCACATGACCGTAAAGATATACGCGCTTTATAAATAAATGTTTATTCTATAACTTCTGTAGGATTTAAAAAATATTCATATATAAAACTTCAATATACGTATGGATGAATGATTTACATATTTCCCCACGTTCTCCTTTAAAAGAAAAATCTAGATTATTGTTTCATTAAACATCAACGATATATCGATACTCTCCGTTCATCAATAATACAAAATTGAATGGTTTGAGCAATCGATTTTCTTGCCCAAACTAACACTATTGATAATATATATTTGTTAACATATTTTCATAATATATACTGTTAGTGTTAGTACTATTAACAGTTAAAGTAGTATCAACAACATCAAATTATCCCAACTGTAAACTAAATAATAAGTTTATTTACTGAACTGCTTATATTATAAAAAGTAAGTAGATTGGTATATTTCACGAAAGAAATACATCAAGCATATCTTTGTTTTGGTATGAAAAACCATACAAAACATGTCTAGCAATGTCAGTAATACTTTAGACCAGCGTTTTCCAAGCTGAGTTTGAGGGGATCTACAAAGTAAAAAATGTACTTGTGCAGTTCAAAATACGACCAATGGGTTCATGATAAATTTTTAAAATTTAAAAGTCATGATTCAATGTTAGAGAAAAATCCAAGAATTTCTTGTCAAAAAATACTTGTATTTTCTGAAATTTTAAGTTAAAAAACAGTCCATAGAAAATTCTCGAAGACATTATTTAAAAATCAAATAAACTACAAAACATCCGTTTCATTACCAGTGAGTAATCCATGATTGTGAAGAAATTTGCGTTTTAAAGAGTTGCTCTAATTACATCTTTTCCCATAAGACGCAGAGGCGATTTACATTTTTTATTACAATAGTGTTTCAGAGGGTTCCCGTACTTTAAAGTTAGGACTCGAGGGGTAGGAATATCCTCAGGAAAAAAGAACTCGTGATTTAGACAGTCAAACAGTGTAATCAGTACTACTGATGGATGAATTATCAATATCCTTTTCTTAATCGATACACTTAATTTTTCATCAGTATTACCTTATGATGGTGAAACTTCCTGTGGTCTAAAAAACTACCCAAGTGGGCTAAAAAATACTCAATTCTTCTATAACTAAAAATACCGTTTTTCACCCGCATTTTCGCCACAAGTGTTGGAAGTATACGTCATCCGAAAATAGACCCACTTAAGATCTCGTTTCATTCGTATGCTCGACTGGAGCCCGATATCTTCTGTGACACTTCAACCATTAAATAAACAAATAAATAAAATAAACGGTTAGGAATCCATCAGACTCCAAAAACGGAAGTACAACTCGGTCGAACGATATCAAAGAACGAAGTCCGGTGATTTTTGGAGGTTCTAGCCGGCGCCTTTTCAAGGACGATGAGGTGACTAAACTAAACATCCTTTGTCTACTTATCCATCGAGATAGAAATTAAGAAAATAATTGGTTACGCTGAAATTCAGAATCCACTTAATTTTTTTTGGTCCATAACAAAGCGTACATAGGAAACTCAGTTAATAGTTTTATTTCCAAAACAGAATACCATTTCAAAGAATAAGCGGATTTGGAAAGGAAAAATAAATAAACGTTTCTTTGAAAAGTAAGAATTTCCATTATAACTAGTTGTATGTAATACTGAACTACTGAATCGTGCAATTATAACCCATTATAAATCCGGTTCGATTTACGAAGTATAGGACTTCGAAAAAGTGCGAATATTCAATTAAAACAAAAAGAAAAATACTGTGTGTGGTTTTGTTCATCACATTTCATCCAAAAAAATTCTTTTTTTTAAAGCAATGTGATATTTTTTTTATAGACATGCAGGACGACACACAAAAATGTTTCAAACTACTCTTCGAAAAATGTTTCGTCACAGAAGTATTCCATCAATATTTTATAAGGTTATATAATCAAAAAAAAATTCACCTGAATCTTCCACAATGTGATGAATTTACTCAAAATTTAAAAGTGACATAGCCATTTATATTTTCCTGTAATATTTAGCTTTGACGCAAAAAATAAACACGCACATTTAGACATCACAAATGTCAAGAAAAATTAGTATAAAGCTCACATGTGTCATTCAAATTCGAAGGACGGAAAACGGAAAAGCCCCCTAAGTTCATAACACAATCCGTTTCGTTTCAGTTCCTTTCTTGGACAATCATGTTATGTAGACATGGTTAAAATAGTGACATCACAATAAGAATCGTGCTTTTTATTGAAAAAAAATTATCACAATTAATAAAAATATACGAAATAATTGTTCGTTACAAACGTAAATGCATTTAAAAAAAAAAAAAAAACGATTTGAGCAGGCAAAGTAGATTTTAAATGCATTCGAAGCACAAAACAAACATTCTCTACTGTCATCAATATTTCATCCGCATTCCAGCGTTTTTCATAATTAAGTATTGCAGAGAAAGTGGAAAGAGAATTGACCACCGAACAGAATCTTAATTTACGAATTGAGTCACAAGATGCGAAGCACGTCTCCTTAATGAGCTTATTTAGATGTAAAAAAAAGAGTACAAGTTATGGTTTTATTTCTCATTTGCTTTTGGATAGATTTAAGTGTTCAAGTTTTTGTCCTAAAGGTTATTAGCGAAAAACAAACCGATAACATAAGTTAAAACATTTTAAAAGCAACTAGCACATTTGTGTTGTCTTTTTTCCCCTTTCTTTGGTGAAATATTGTAAGCATTTATTTTTTAAAAAAATCAAAATTTTAACTTTTTACAAATTAAAACTAAAAAGAATACAGAAACTTTTTTTAATTCCAATCTTTGATTGTTAAATCTGTACAACAAGCCAATAATTTACAGGATTATTTGTTTATTTATTTTGAAATTTTCTTTGTAGCCTTGATCAAATTTCCTTCAGTATTACACCGCATTTCGCGATGTTACTCTTTTATATTTTTTTAATCTCACCGTGTTTTTCCCCCCACATAGATAAATGTTTGCATAAGAATACTTTAACTATGAAATAAAACCATGACTATATTATTTTTTTACAAGTTATTGATAATATTTTACTGAAGGTAAACTTGAGCCTTCAACTCGAAAAAATACAACTGTTCAAACTATTTTATTTCGACTGATTTTATACGTCTCTTGCGTAAAAAACAAGGCAATAAAAACTTAATCAAATCTTTTATCTTAAATGATATTTAGTAAAGAAAAACATCTTTATAAAAAAGGAAGTTTTTGAGTCTATATAACTAGTTTATATATAGACACACATTAATAGTAATGACTTATCTTTATATATAAAATATGCGTGTCACAATGTTTGTCCGCAATGGACTCCGAAACTACTCAAACGAACATATAATTTTGCATACTGTGTGTCATTTCGTCCTACTTAAAACATAGGATGGTTTTTATTTCAATTAATCATGCCATAATTTTTTTATTGCCGGAAATGTGAAGAATCCGGAAAAACGTTGCCAGATTCCCGTAAGGGAATAATCGCAAAATGTGGCATTGCTCATGTGTCTGTGGAAGCAGATATTACAAACCAAAATGCACGAAAATTAAGTGCCTGGCGTATTTCGGGGTGTGAAATCCGATTTTCGAGTCAGTTTTCAAAAATAACCGTAACTTTGCCGGATAAAGCCGGCCTACCGTATTTTAGACACACCATAACAGGGGCTTACATTAAAAGCCTTGAATCGTGAAAACTTGGAACCTGGCGTACTTCAAAATGGATAATCCGAATCTGATATCCAGTCTGAGAAATAACTAACTTTGCCGGATAATTCAGGACGACCATTTATTACGCAAACCGTGGCAGGAGCTTACCCTTAATGTCTTGGTGCGGGAAAAGTGCGTTTCTGTTGTAATTCGGGATGGTGAATGAGACTTTGAAATCGAATTTTAGAAATTCCTGTAACTTTGCCAGATAATGCCGGACGACCCTAATGCCCCTTTCAGGGACTGAACTTGCCGGCTCGGATGAACAAAAGTAATTTCCAGTTGTATCTAGGGGTGGGAAACGATAATTTGAAATTATATTTCAGAAACTCCACTAAACATGCCGGATATTGTCTGAATTAGGAGAAAAGGCAATTGATTCGAGTCCTGAGACCGTAAATGAATCTGAAACCGAACAATATTCATTTGATTCTTGGACTTAGAAAATCCATGTTTCTCGAATGGACAACTAGATGTTACATGTTCACGTGTGCGGAAACCATTGAATCTATTTGAGTTAGCAAAATACGGGTTACCGATAAATATTGCGCACCGATTAGCGATTAGTTGTATAAAATTATTATTTGTAATACTTTAAAATAATTTTTTTTTTAATTGCAAAGAATCAACGTTATTTACCACCATTTATAAAATTAAATCTTCATATGTTGTTACTTAACGACTTCGTTAGTAATTCCTGCATTATACTACACTCAAATAGGAGATGAATGAAATGCAAAAATAAAATAATTTGTTGTTTTATACTTTATTTCAACCGTCCAAAATTATAAACGAAGTTTAATTTGACTGCATTGAATAGCTTAGAATAATATTGAACTAACGTATTAAAACAAAGCTACAGCAACGCGTGGCCGGGTCATATATATATAAAAATAGCATCTCTTAAAAATATACGCCTGACTTTCCGAACGAATAAAAGTTAAACACCAAACTTGTACTTTTACAATGCAAAAGTTTTTCCATTTATTATTTTTTTTAAAAAAATGGCGATGTTTCATCAGGTAATTTTATCCACAATTCAATGATAATGATTTTTTTCTCCCCATAAAATCACTAGTATACATAACATATATCCAAATATCATTATGTCATTTCTCGTAACAGAACGCATAATTTCTCTTTGTTTCATTTTCAAACTTTTTTTCCTTTCTTCAACTTAATATTCTAAAATAAAAATAAAAAATAGCTTCAAGTGCTACAGTTTCTTACTCGATTGTTAATTATAACTATTATTTGTTAAAATATTCTTCATATACGAAAGGAATTTTAAGCCATTCCTTTGCGATGAACAGCACAACTCGGCATTAAAATAATTTCGAAAGACGAACAGATTTTTAAATGGCTTAAAATTCACAACACAAAATATAAATCGCACTGCTTTCACCCCATTCTAATTCCAGGGTAAGAAAAACACGGAACAATATAAGATTCACAACTTCCACCAATAATCGCTATGCAAGTTCGAGATTGCTGATAACAATGGGAATAGTTGGGGACAGCGAAAGCGCACAAAAGATGAGGTCGTTTAACAAAAAAGGAAAGAATGTCTGGGAAAATAAGAATAGGGACGGTGGTATTTTCCCTCTTTCCTTCATTGAGCGTGCCTGTGCCTTGCTTTCATACTTCCAGTAAGTGGGTTCTTACCAAAGAAGTAAACATGGAAACATTATTGCGGATTTCGGCGAGAACTCTGCTGATAAAAACGAACATTTCACGATGCTTTATGTATCGTCAACTTCGGTTATAAAAGAAGTAAATCAAAAAGAAATAGAGAATTCATTACTTTGAATTTGCACAGAAAGAAATAATATGGAGTATATCCTCCCTCCTTTTCTTCAGCATACAAACGGATTAAAAGAAATTTAAATCATCCAATGGTTGTCACAATCAATAACAAACGGAATTTATTTTGTTTTATGGTATCATGCCTACAATTCGTGGATTTTGGCAAATATTGACAAATTTTCTTTATGATTTTATTTCATATGCCATCTTATTAGTTTTAAAAAATACCAAGTTTTTTTTTTAATTTTCCATTCACTAGAACAAAA
>BMAO01039560.1:0-20891 GCA_019973975.1 Trichonephila clavata
TACTAAAGACAGTAACCCCGTGGGAAAAGGAAAAGATCACTAGGGCACCTCGGGATTGTGGAGAGGGGTCAAGGACTCCAAGTCTATTAATTATTGAAAGATGAAATTCTTTATTTAATTTTATAGAAATGTAGTGGGGTTAGTGAGTTTAATAAGGAACAAGTTGCCTAACAAATAATGAATTGAAGACAATGTTTCCAAAGGATATAGGCAGTTAACACATTTGAAAGGTTTCTACCTGATATAAGTTTGAGTTGAAAAATCAACTAGAAACAAATTTTATTTTCACTTGGAATGATAGTACATTATTTAGATTAATGAATCACATATCGTAGTTTTATGCTTTTATTTATATCAAAAACAATGGCAAGTCACAAAAACAAATTTCTAAACTAAAATTGAGAGTAAAAATGCACATTTCAACAATTACCTTTTACACATAATTATATGTTACTGCCAGATCATTTTAATTGTTGTCATCAGAAAAAGGTTCAATGAAAATTAAAAAAATTTATGTACCTTTTGAAAAAATTTCCGACATTTTAGTTGGTCAAAAAAAAAAATATTTTTCAGTTACTGAGGCATAATTTTCTTATACAATTATTTTTATCCCTATTTAGGATATTTCTCACCTTTTTAGGTTTCATCCACAGAAGAATTGCATTATTCTTAGTGACTTAAAAAGGAATTTTAAATAAGGCTTACCTTTTTTTAAAATTTCTTAAGTGGTACGAAACTAAAAAAATCAGAATAGCTACAGAAACCTAAATTTCAAAAGGCTAATTCTAAGGATCAAACCCTATTTAGAAAAGTAATACAGTGCATACTTTAATGGGAGAGGGGAAAAAAGATACTTATAACAAAAATCATGTAAAACAGGAAATTTTGCTAATCACACACCTAATATTAGTATTAACCCAAAATTGCTCTAGAATTGTTATTATTTTGTTAAAAATCCAGTGCAGTGTTTATGATTTTTTAAAAAACCTTCTCATTAGGAAAAGATCCTTTTGAAAAATGTATAAATATATAAATCTTAGCAAGTGTTCCATAGATCAAAATAAACAAAAAATTCTAAAAATAAATCAAAAAAGCACTATTTTATTTGGAATTAAGTATACCTGTGCTGCTGTTATTCACAGATGCTTGGGCAGCAGCTAATGCAGCTAATTGTTGTTGTAAGCTGAGGGAGCTAAGACCTGTAGGATAATGTATAAACATCATGCACAAAACACAGTATACATATAAAATATTATTTACAATGGATTTAGTGTTATGCATTTCACACACACACACACACACACACACATATTTTTATCAATTTTTAAAAAAATTAACTTAAATAAGAAACAGACAACTTGACAAAATTAATTGAAAAAAATTTCATATTTATATTTTGAAATTCAAATTAGTTTAGAATTCATATACAAATATTTTTTTTGTTGCTTTTCTCAGCACTCTTAGACCAAACCAATTTCTTTTTGACAACATTCCATTCTTACAATGTTTAGATTTTGAGAGATTAACTAATTCATAATATTGTTTAACTTCAATGCTGAACTCCTGTATGTGTTAAATCTAGATTTTTTTTTAAAAACAGAAAAATAGTTTCTATGTAACTTTATTGATGCAAATTTACCAAGTACCTACTCAGCTACAACAGCAAAATGAATCTGCAATTACTACCAGTCATATTAAGCGGTGTGAATAAAAGAGATCAAAGGTTCTGCCATCTTAATTTTTAACACTTCTGGTTATTAATTAGAATATTAAAAAATTGTTAAACAAGTTATAAAAGATGCAAGCCCATTTTTAATTATTAATAAAGGTAATTGGTTTTATCCTGCCTGATTTACTCTTATAATTTTCAATGTGAAAGACCCAAGTAAATGACACTAGTGAAGTAAAAAGGTCACTATCATTGTACAAATCAGTTATAAAACCCAGTTAGAAAAAGCAGCACTCATCAACCATAACAGTAAACAAACTAATTATACATTTTTCTTTTTGAAACATCAGAAAAGTATTATAGTACGAGGTTTTACCCCCCCCAAGTTAAATAAACATTAATACCAGAAAAAATTTCTTTTCAACCCACATAGAAGATAAAATGATAATCATCTTTTGCCTTTGGATAAACTGCAAACTCTCAATAAAAAAAATTGAGCAAAACATTTATCAAGCTAAAAAGAAGGGAAGAATTACCACAGAAACCTGAGGAAGATTTGCGAAAGTTCCAAAACCTGGTTGTGAAGCAGCTAATGTAAAAATATTATTCACTTAATATAATAAAATTGAGAGATACAAGGAAAAAAAAATCAGTAAAAATGACACATCTGAAATATTTTTAAAAACTAATATAAATATGGTGCACTACTTTTAGATTAAAATGCAACTTAATATTTTAAATGACAAAATGCAAAAGTATTTATACACTGTATTTTTTCCATTTGTGTACATAACATTTCCATAAGAATTAAAAGAGTATTTAGTTCTTCACTATAAAAACTTGCTACGAAATAACTTATTTTTCTAGAAATATATTAAATTGGTCAACTTCAACTTTTTAGTCAATCAAAGTAATATACACCATTTCTCAAAGCTTTATTCATAGAAAATGAAAACAAATATAACAACCATGAGATGCATCAAGTTAATAATGAAAAGCAATTATATAATATGTAATTTCAGTAATGTTATTTTTGTTGAATTAATATTTATTGCTATTAAAAAAACTTAACATACTTGTAGACCATAGAATATGAAAAAATATATTAATGAAATATATCAAAGGAAGGAAAACTAATAAGTATATGACTTATGTAATAAAGTGCCTGTAACCTCTTGGATTTGTTTAATGTGTATTGCATTTATTTCAAAACATACACAAATTTACACTATACATTCGCTGTTTGAATACAGTAAAAGTTAAACATAAAATAATCTATAAAGTGAATAACATAACTAAAATTCTTTTAATTATATTAAGAATTACAAATATTTAAAATTTATATTTGCCAGCTTTAGAAAAATATGAAAGCTAGGTAATTAATGGTACTTACGTATTAAAGCAACCAGGCCAAAATTCGCATAAATCACAAATTTGGCGACCCTACTTACGGCAACCTACGTGTTATACGTGGTTTTTCATAAAGAAATTATTTTGCTTACTGGTTAGATTGAATGCCGTGAAATACTTTAACTATGGGTATTCGGGAAACGAAAGAGACTTTTTGGTTACTGTACCTAACAGAAGCGCCGTTACCTCATGGAAAATATTTGCGAAAAATATCAAGGAAGGAAGCATTATTTATTCGGATTGCTGGAAAGGATACAAGACAAGTGAGTTGGAAAATGCTGGATTTCTGCATGGAACTGTTAATCACAAATATAACTTTGTGGATCCGACACGGGCGTTCACACAAACATGAAGAGCGCATGTGGGGCTCAGCCAAATGGCGCAACAAAAAACAGAGAGGAACAGCCTGTCATCATCTTGACTCATACCTTATCGAATTTATATGGTGCCAAGCTCAAGCTGTTAATGGCGAAGACGGTTTTCAATCAGTGCTAAAAGCAATAGCCAAAAGATTTCCGCCGAAAAATAATTCTGCAACTTATTCAAATTAGAAACCAGAAGGGCTTAATTGCCATTTTATATTTTAAAACAAAATAATATAAAAAACTGCATTAAAAATTATCTGTAATTAATAAATGTACATTTTTTTTCTATTCATACTCTCTTACTCAAACTTACAAATCGCGCCAACCTGGTTGCGATAATACGTAAGTACCTAATTAATTGATAATCCATAGAATGAAAATTAGTAAACTCATTATGAAAGACAATATGCACATTGTGTTCATTGGTTGGATTTTATCTGATTGAATCCCCACCTAAATACTGAGTTTTTTTTTTGTCACAAAATGACAACCCTATTTGTTATGCAGCATCACAAAAATTGACAGTTATTTCTTTTCACCAAGGGAAATAATGTATCTAAAGTCTATTTTGTTTTTTAATACACTAAAATATAATTTTCATCAGAAAGGAAGAGAAAATCTGCATGTTCTTCTGAAATCCAGATTTCTTTAATATCAGGTAATTTTGTTTTTTCATTGTAAATTGGAATTTTCATCTGAAAGGAGAAAAATCGAGTAATTTTCACAAAGATAGCATAGTGCCATAATGTAAATTTCCAACTTGTTTGTCAGAAAGGAAAAAATCTGCACAATTTCCTCAAAAAGACTTTATTTTAAAACTGAATTGGAATTATTGTCAAAAGGGAGGAGGAAAAGCTCAGTATTTGTTTCAAAAAGGTCCACAGTTGTTTAATGAAATAAATTTCTGTTAAGGAGACAAAACTTTTACTTCATTTTCGTTAAATTATCATCTGACAGGAAGAGAACTGAATCTTTTTTAACAAAATGTTTAAGAATGGAAGAATCTGTTCCTTTTTAAATCTAAGTTGGAATTATCAGAAAAGAGAACCTGCATAATATCCTTATTCAAAGTTTTCTTTTTCATTTCTCTGACATCTTGCTCCTTTTATCCCCAAGTGAAGATGAGAGAAAAAGAGATGCCATAATGTTTCATGCTAACAAGACTTACAAATTTAAAAATCACACTTAAGTGCCATCTTTGTGCTTTTTTATTAAAAACATCATCAAGGTGTGAACCAAAATAGGATTTTACATGCACGTTCAAAGAACAACATTTTTCTGGAAGTTAATCAATAAAATGTATTCATAATAATAAGTTAAATCAAAAACATACTTCACACAGATACACAACATTTTACAAAATGAGAAATAAAAACTTAATTACTTCATTCATTGTTAAGAAACTGAGGACTTACTGCTCCAATGTTAGCCAAATTAGCCATGTTCATAATGTTAGCCATTAATTGGTATTGTCTTTTTTGGTCCTTGTCTTTCTGAGTATCAGCAAATTTTACAACTAATGGGCTGTTGCAACCCTACAAAATAAAATGTGGAATAAAACAAAATTTAAAAAATTTATTTTCATCAAAATGAAGATAGTATTTAAAAAAAAAAACTATCAAAAAGAAGTCTAAGCATTCAGTTTTATAAGCAAACAGTTGAAGAATGAAAACAATGCAATTCATTCATATAATTTTAGCAATTCAGTCAAAGTAAAATAAGCTTTAAATGTCTCATAGATTTCATTAATGATTGATGACTTATAAGATAATCATTGACCAGGAAAGCTTAGGGGGGGGGGACATTAAAAAAGATATGAAAAATAATGGTAAATTCAATTTTTAAAAAATAAAGATGACTGTCAGTTATTAAAACATTTGGACACCTAATATAAAATATTATTGTACCCCAAACTGGCACCATTTTCCAAAAGTAATAAGTTAATTCTTTTAAAATTAACCCATACCAAGATGAATTATTGATTTTGAAGAAAAATCGATAATTATATATTTCAAATTATATCTGTCAATTTTTTCAAAGAAAGCAAAAGGATTAATGAAGCAAATATTTAAATATGGTGAATTTTATATGTACCATGAAAAAGAAAAAGCTGTAACAAAGGCAGAAACTGCTTTCAGATATTGATAAATAAAACTGTTTAAAAATGTAAATCAGCATTTATGATATTTGATAAGCTTAATATCAAAATACACTGTATTCAAATTTCAAAAAAGTAAACTTAGTTTCACCGAGATTATAGTTTAAAATAAACACATCTTTTACACTAACATACTTATGAAATAAAAACTTTATAAAATCTATTTTCAAGTTAAGTTTATTTAATAAAACTTTAACACATTCGTTTTAATATTTTTAAAAAAAGCTACATAAATTGCTATATTAATAAATATGTTCAATATTTCTCTAAAAATTTTAAATTAACTAAGGAAAACTAGTTTCTTTTTTAACTATTTAATGCATAAAATTATATTTAAAGCTATATGAAAGATGCAATGTCATTTTTTTTTAAAACAAAGGGGTATTGGTTAAGGTTAAAAATCTTTGGACTTAGAAAATATTTCTTTCATAATTACTTAAAGCATTTTATTCATTATGTAAGTATAATGTGAAAAATCCAGCATTAACAACAACAATTATAGATAGAAATTTAAAAACATTTCACACACAGTTTGTTACATTAATCAAACACACACATATATACAAAAAAATTAATGATAAAAAAACAACTTGGAAAAGTTTTGGTATAGATTTAATCAGTTTTTTGTAATTTCTGCTTTGACCCCCCCTCCCGATTATTGTTTTTACTTCTCATTATGTATTTATATGTCATGCTTTCTTTTTTTTTTTAAAACCAAATTCCCCCCAAATATGTTCTACTGGCTAAATAAACAGATTGAGGAGGTGTTTTCAGAATTTTGGGACAGTTATAGAGACACTAGCAGCGTAAATCGAGAGCATTTCGCTTGGTGACATTATCCTGTTAGAAAATGAAGTTGTCTCCAATATCCAAATTTTGGGCAGACAATTTAAAATTTCTCTGCTCATGATTTACAATACCATCAAAAAATACAAATTACCTAATTTTGAGGCCGATTTACACCCCCACGTAAGAACACTTCCACCTCCATGGTTCATTAATCAAACTAGATTCTTGGGATTAGGTTTCAGAAAATTCAAAATTGACAGCAAATTAAGTGGGAGGACAGAAAATTCAACTTATTGGTTCTGATGTTCTCTTGTAAAGGAAAAAAATGAGGAATTTAATCCTGTGAATTTATGTGGAACAAGAACTCCTCCCCCTCCATGCTTCAGCATGGAGGTGTTCTTGCGTAGGGGTGTAAATAGGCTTCAGGTTTAGGTAATTTGGTATTTTTTGATGGCATTGAGAATCATGAGCTCTATTTAAATATTTTAAAGAGAAATTTTAAATTATCTGCCCAAAATTTGGATGTTGGAGACAACTTCATTTTTAACAGGACAATGTTGCCAAGCACACTGCTATCAATTTATGCTGCTAGTGTCTCGACAACTGTCCCAAAATTCTGAAAACACAACCTCAATCAGTTTATTTAGCTGAGCAGAACATATTTGGTGAGAATTTGATTTAAAAAAATGAAAACATGACACATAATGAGAAGTAAAAACCATAATCACAGAAGCATGGAGGAAAATAGATGCAGAAATTACAAAAAACTGATTAAATCTATGCCAAGATGTTTAAAAGTTGTTGTGGACACTAAAAGATATTCTCTCTACTAAGTATAAATTAAGAAAGAAATACAATATTTAAAGCTATGTTGAGATTTTTGTTAAGTATACAAAGACCTTTAAGGCATAATTTTTCAGGTTGCTTTTTGATTATTAATTTTTAAAAATAGTTATACTATTTAAGAAATTATTATGTCATTCTATTAAGAACAAATTGCAGATATTTAAAAATTACAATTCCAATATATTAATTTTTATTAGTCGAAAACATTAAATTTTATAGGAAACAGCAAGTGTACGAACACTTTTGTAGTTCACTGTATATCTTTTGGAATGGCAAAAAGGCATCTTATTCTTGAAATAATGTACTTTATGTGCTTATTCAATGAAAACAAATTTATTTGGAAAAAAACAGTGAATTAAATAGTAATTTATAAAGAATATAAGTTTTCTTAAGGGAAATAAAACTGATGTCTTTAAGGCTCTGTTTTGGTTAATTTTTTGAATTTATTCTAAATCATAATTTTGTATAAGAAAATTCATTTTCATTAATATATTTGCTGATTTTTATTTGATAACAATGTTATGAATATTCTTAATAATTTAAATCTGGATAAATAATTCCAATTCGGTTTAGATTTTATCCTTAATATTTGCGATAAAGTTGCAAAAAATTATACAACTGATGCCAAACGGAGTATTCCAAAATTTAATGAAAAACCAATGAGAATTAATATTTTTTTATGGTCGCCAATAATGCCAACTTGGTGAGATTTGCGCTGGCAAAGTGAAAAAGTACCATATATTTTAATACAAAATGTATATATGTTAAGTTTTTCAGAGATATCACTAGCACAAATGTTGGTGATAACAAATCTACAGTAGTTTCAGAGATAAAATTTATAAGACATTGACACCCAGACATAGTAGTTTGCTGACCCAACATCAAATAAAGGTATCTGCAAACAGAATCCTAAATTCAGAGAACCAATTATTTACATGAAGACCAACAGTATGCCAACAACCAATTACATTACACGTCCAGTAGCACTTGTCAACTTCAATGCAAAAAAAAAAAGTGTGCTTATGAACCACGATAGAAGTGAAAACATCAAACTTTGTAATGTTATTTCAGGCATTGGTTCGGTGAATAAAAACAAGGGGGATATTAGTATTGTCATATAAATTATTTATTCATGTGTCTGTACTCATAAAGTATAATATATTTTGCAAAATATACAATCATATTTGTGAATTAATTGTAATCTAAAAAGGAAACAATAGGTTTATGATAGCTGAAATAGGCTGTAAATACTTCAGACTCAAAATTATTTAAATATCTAAAAAAAACTCTTGTCAAGTGTTGTTCTATACTTCGTCATGCTTTCACTTGGATCATTTGATATAATTAAATTGAATTTTGATTTTAAAAAATAAAACTAATGTTTTTGATTTGTCTTTTGAAAAATCTACATTAAAATCCCCACTTAAAATCATAGGTAATTTGTTCAGAAGAGCCGATCCGGCTTCAGTGCAGGCAACTAAATTTTTGTGAATGAATTCGATAATTTTCTCTATACTTTGAACTAGTGAAATATAAATAGCAACCATTAGAATTATTTGTCCATTTTCTGCTCTACATTTCACTGCATAAATTTTTCTGGTACATGACTGATTAAACCCAAATGATTCTGTAGTATTTGATGCTACATACATTCTCTATATAGTATAAAAAATGAATTATAAGGAAGTACATGCTTATTGAATAAAATATAAATCGATAACTAAATATTTAAATAAATAAAACAGGGAAATATAAAAACTAAGCATTAATTTAATTGGCCTTAAATTTCTTCATTTTTTATTATCCTTTGCAGTTAAAATTTTTTCAAAAATATGAAAATGCAGGTGTGTTACAATTTATAGCAGATGAATGAAATGAATGCAAGACGTTCCACAATTCATGTAATTACAGATATGCTTCTGTTATGCTTATAAAGCAATCAACTTTAAGGTATTTTGACTCTAATCTTTTCGATATTAACAAATTAAAAATAAAATATTGCATTGAAATGGTTTTCATAACAATATCTGTGGGCCATTTTTAAATCTTCTCTATCCAGAAGACTCAAATATTTTGTCTCTTCGACATTTTCTGAATCGAAATTGATCTTTTTATTTAGAACAAATATATATCTGCAATCGGATCTGTCGAATTTTAGATTATGCACACAATAACCCATTATGTGCATTAAAACTTTATACTCTTCTATATATCACGTGATTTACTTTTAAATTACCAAGGGATTGTCTTTTCCGAAGTTTGAGTCAACTGTTAATCTTTAAAAAAAAAAAAAGAAAATAACTATATAAGCACACAAGAGGGAAGACTGAGTATTACTCAAAATCCAGAGAAACACCCCACCTTTGGTCACATTTCTTTTTAGGGGTGTGTATATTGCAGACAACTGAATCTTGACTGAACCTGTCCAAACATGATTTTCGACGAAAGACGAAAAAAGGAGAATGAGTGTTAAGAGCATGATGCGTCATTCAAGTTCACTTTTTGGGAAATTGCAACTAAAGAAGTTATCACTTCAAAAAGTACTAATTTGATATCAGTATTGTATGCACCCAGTTGTTGTTGACATTCACCCAGTTGGGCAATAACATTGCAATATGGTTACTTTGATTTTTGGCTTTGCTTCTGTAATTATCTTCACTATTTTATTTTTTAAAATGATTTGTTGTTTATTACTTTATTATTTTTATTATATTCAAATTTTTTTTATTGGTTTATAATTTGGCTGAATCTCTGGTATTTTCAGACAATTTTAATTTGATTTTTTCTTATTGCCTAGATTGCTGCTTTCCTCCTCTCCTGTTTTTTCAAACATGGATATTTTTTTAGCATTATTGGCGAGTACTATACTCTGTTCCACCTTAACTTAGCGGTACAGGGAAGGGTACAATGACCAAATCACAGCCCTGCTGGGTTACACTGGAGAAGAAGCTGAACAGAGGCATAACAAATGAAATTCACCAAATTTGGTGATTAAAGAAAATGCATGTGAAAAATTTAGTTTTGTTTCATAAAAAATACATCTCTTTAATTCTATAAGTTTATTAATTACATTCTCTAATAAAACAAAATTTCTATAATATTTGTAAAAATCTTAATCCCTTTTACTCTATTAGCATTATTTTAAATCAGTCTATAGTAATAAAAATAATTATTTACTATACATGTAAAAGTCATTTTTATATGCTATCTTAAGGCATCAGGAAGCATAAAATAGAATTTTGGACTCATTTAAAAAATTACCAATAATTAAATTTATTATTGTTTATAAAATTTGTAGTTTACCTAAAAAATATCTCGATGAACATTTGAAAAATTACGAAACTGACATAATATGCAAAATTGAATTCAGATATATTCAGTTCAATAAGCATAGCTTTTAAAAAGTAAATTATAGTTTTAAAAAACTAAAAAATACCCTTTTATACTTAATCGAACTAAGACGTAACAATCTTTTAGTCGCCAAATCCGGAATTAGTAGCCAGACGGGGGGGGGGGGGGGGGGATATTAAAATGCAAAATCGTTAATCCTAATCAGGACAATGGAACAAAACAATTAAATTATTGTATTGCCATCGGTCCTGGCAAAGAGCAAAGTTTCGATTTAATTTGATCTTTTAAAGTGGGTAAAAATTGAATTCAAGTGAGAGAATATTAACGTCGCACTGATTACCAACACGAGGGCTTTTGGCGACGGTCCGTGTAATTTTGAACCATGGTCAAGTGACACGGACGACACCTGAGCTGGCACCCCCTCTCCTAACTACCACACCAATAGGAGGATATTTGAGCTCTCGACAGATTAAAATTGAATTCAAAGATTTCGTTGGATACAAGTGAAGCTTATAAAAGGGTGTTAAAAAGTGATCTATTTAAATTTATAATTAAAAACATTTATTATTTTAGAATATTTTATATATATATATATATATATAAAGAAGCATTGTCTAAAAAAGCAATAAACCTCAAATTTATTTTTGATATAAAAACATTTATTTTTGTTAAAAATTTGTTTTGATTTTAAACACTGCTACTTCCAACAAATTTAATTTTAATTATTTATTTCAATGTTTCTCTCTCTCTCTTTGGACTTAACTTTGATTGGACAAGTCAAGGAGAGCACTACCTCTGCTAAAATGAGTTTATTTCTAGGTGAACTGCTTAAGCTGGGCTCCAAATTAACTTTATGAACCAATTTTAAAAATCCCTTATACAGTATGGTATTTATCACATTTCAAATAGTTACATAAATAATGTGATTTAAAATTCTAAAACAACCTTTTTCATAAATATTATTGACAAGGAGTGAATGTTTATTAATATTGCACTATAAAGCTACACAAGATCACCAGCGACGGACCTCCTAATTGTCAGCCACGGTCAAGTGATGAGGACGACACCTGTGCGATTTAGTACTCCCCTTTTATTACTACTGCACCATGCCAATGGAGGACTTAAAGCCTCAACAGATTTAATATGTTTCAGCCACTCTACACTGTGAATCTTCAGCAGCACTATGTTGATTATTAGAACAGATATTTCTGTTATATTTCTTTACACCATATTTTTTTTACAAATAATCTGCACTTAACAGTTTTTAATTGCTATCAGTAGAGTCACTGTTAACAGATGTAATTAAGTTTTGGTTTTCACACATTTCATCAAGAAGTCCATCGATTTGTCAATTGTTTCTTTTTTTTTTGCTACATGATTAATGCAATTCATTCAATTTTGAATCGAGACCTTCTCTGTACCTTTTATAAAAAGATCCTTTACTTCATTAAGTTTAAAAGTCTTATTTTCTCTCGCAACATGTCCTTTTACTTGGCTCCAAATCATTTAATTGGATTGAGCTCACAATGATAAAAGATGTTTTAAAACTTTATGACCAAATTTTTCTACAATTTCTTATATTCTATAACTATTATACAAATGCATTGTTTGGTTGCTTGATTCTTGAAGTCGAGAATAAACATTTAATATATGTTTCTCCAGGCTTCACTTCTGATTGATTTTCCATGCTTTGATGATGTATACAGCGAGGTTGGTGACATTCTTTTTCCAGACATGGTTAAAATGTCAAAGAAACAATAAAAACAAAGATATCAGAATAGCGGTCTATCAGAATAGGAAAGAGAACAAAGAGAGCAAAAGATGCAAAGCAAATTGTGTAAAATTGTGGCACAGGTGCATAACAAGTTTGCAAGCAATAATATCTTAAAAACTGGTTTCTGATTGTGCGTGAACTTGAATTCTATACAGAATAAATTCTTTTAAGATGTGATTATATAACCTGAAATATATCCTTAAAATCACATTTTCTATAATATATGACATTTTTTTTTTACAAATACCTTTGCATCTGCTTTATTTTAAATTCCCAAACAATTTAGAGCTATTTTTTCAAGTGAATTGATACCTTCCCCAATGCTGTCAAGTTAAGACGGAATGGAGTATAGGATCTTTTTTTCAAAGAATATGAGGATTCTGCCTTCAATTTTTATGGACGAAAAGGATTGCCGAATTCAGACTTTCTGTTCACTTTGCTTTATATAAGTTTTTTCCCCTTCATAATTCTCATTCTTGAGTAAAATTTTGACTATTTAGGCTGTCATGAAATGCGACAAGTGTGGCAGCAAAGCGAAAATAATTTAGAAGCTGGATAAGAAATTTGATGGCCATATGTTTTGTTGCGGATTTTATGGCACATATCTGTCATCACAATAGTTCCCTTATCAGACATTCTTTTTACACTTGCTGCAAATGATGCATTTCCACTTTATTTTGCTTTTAAATAATGCATTTTTAAATGTTTCACGAAATTCATTAAAGGAACTAGCAGTTTTTGAAATATTGCAAGTAATCAGTGTGCACACACACACAATTATTGATATTCCTTATTGATTAACTTTTTATGACATTATTATACATAATATAACTATACAATACAATTATCATTACATATAATTATTATATTGAAATTGGTTATTTTCAATATATTCCAATTCCTCGAGTATTTTGAAAATATGTCCGAGTATATTGAATCTGAATTATAACATTACAAAATCAATCTTTTTTCTGGATAGTAATTTCTTTTATCATCCTAAATTTTTTTATTTTTTAAGCCTTTATTACATTTCTTCCCCTTTTCTGCTGGCATTCCTAAATACCTCATATTGGTACACATATTTTTCTAATTTGCTTCTACAAAACAGTAAGAACATCTTTGCTTATTTTATCTTTGTGCTTCTTTTAACATTAATGTATTTAAACTCACGTCACAAGTAAACCACTCTTTTTAATCACTCTCATATTGAGTTCTAGTGCTAGGCCACCATCTTGGATTGAAAACTACTTTGTTTCAAAATCTTATTTGGTGCGATTTCAAAACCGTGCCCAAAGGACATTTGTTGAATAGTACATCAATATTAAATTAGTGCAAGAAAAAATCGTTCTAGTCATATTTTTATTTATTGAGAAGAATTTTTGTCTTCATTCAATGGCTACTTCCAGATTTTCATCACTGTAATAAAATGGTAAAGAAATCTAGCTAACAAAGAAAATAGAAATAAAATTGACAATATTTGAAAGCGACACTCCCTAGTTATAATATAAGCAACCAGTTTAAACCACAATATCTAAAAACAGAACTACTTCTTTATCATAGTAACCAGTATAAACCAAAATTAGCTGTTGCTACTTGTTGCTGTGTCCAGCTTCATAGTCCCTATAACTGACAAATATCAGTTTTTAATTTTCTGATACATACTATTACATTCTAATAAGAAATAAAAACTGTATGTAGCTAGAAAAATAATTTACACTGCAGAAAAAGCACAGTTAACAAGAGTCTAAGCTGATCTTAAAATGTAAGCAATAGTGAAGCTAATTTGCCAAAATATAAATCATTTCATTATTAGATGAAATTTTTTTTTTTAGTATGGCTATAATATAAATATCAGGAATAAAAACCACTAAAGTTTTTGATCACTTTTTCTCACAATTCCCCTTCTCACAGAAAGAATTCCCAATACCAAAAAATCTTTATATAATTACCTCTCCCCAACTTCTACAATATTATATTTAATAACTACAAAAGGTCAGGACATAAGACTTATCACTGTTTATTGCATACAAAAAGCATATTTTATTCTATTTTTATTAAAGATTCATGGTTTTAATGAATAAATACACCCAAAAAACTATTTAAAGGAAGAAAATACACTCCATACTTTAAGATTATATAGTTAAAAAAGGTTTCATTAAAAATAAGGTACAGTAGACTCTCGATAACTCAAACCTTCGATAATTCAAAGTATATGCGCAGTTCCCAGAAAAACTCTTGATAATTCAAACTAAACAATACGTTTTGGTACCCCCACTCAATATTTTGAATATATATCTGTGGCTGGCCAGACTACAAAAAACATGCTATAACTCGAAGTTATCTTAAGAACTCACGACAATTCGAACACTCACTCTATCATCTGCAGTCCTGTAGTAATAAACAGGTTGGAGCTTACAAGTTTTGCATTGTGTTGTCTCTGTGTGTCTCTCCTGTCATCAAAGGAGCATGTAGCCCCTTTGATGACCATCTGTCTGCTACTCGTTCTTAGTGTTTTCCGATTCCTCAGGCGAAAAGTAACTTATTGTTTTCATCCCTTTAAGTGGACAAAAGACCAACCGCACTTGCTGCCAGCAGTCCATATCTTTCCTTTAAGACGTGGCCTTGCTATACATATGTTCAGAAAGGATGGTCCACTATTGTGAAAATGAGATGCGTAGGATTGTGTATGAATGTATTCTTTTAATACAGGGCTTTTAATTCCTGTAAAATATTTATACAGTATAATATGTACTTTTTAAAAATACTTTGAAATAATTTTATACATATGTACAATTGTTGTTTTATTACATAGTTTCAAATTTAAAGGTGTTAGAAAAATTTTTTCTCTTCGTTTATGGAATTTTTTCTACCCTCTTGATAATTCGAAGTTTTTCATTGGTCCCTTCAATTTCGAATTATCGAGAGTCGACTGTATATATAAACCACAGGCATAGCTAGTTTCGAGTGGGCCCTATATCAAAATACCTTAGGGGCCCTTTTTCAGATAATGAACATTCTGTTAGTGAGACTGTAGTTACACATGTTGGGGCCCCTGTATCATTGATGCAACATTATCTACATCCCTGATATAAACACACGTGCTTGATATAAAATACAATCTATCCAACTTTAACATTTTATGTACATGTTACCATTAAAGTGTGAAATCTGTTACTTCATAGAATAACTAGGTATTTCACAAAATTCCTGCACAAGTCAGTTAAAGTATGTAAAATTATTCAATTCTACAATTTAACTAGATATTCTATAGAATAATGATTACTCTTGATCAGAGATGCACAACCTTTTTAGGATGAGGGGCCAAAAAATTTAATAGAATCATATCGAGGGCCAAAGTATTACACGATGGCAAATATGTTACAACCGTGAAAACACTGTTTTATGACAATGTTTATGCATTTATCACAATTATTACTTACTCAGGTACACATTATGCAGTTGATAAATGAATGAAACACAAACACTTTCGGAAAGATTAAAATACTTTGGCTCAAAAAAAAAAATTCCTGCTAAAAAGGTGGCAAACTTGAAATTATACTATCACGAACTGATACGCTCTGAGTGGCCGAAGGGTTAGAGCACTGCTCTACCATGCAGGTGGCTCGGGTTCGAGCCTCCCAGATACTTGTTTGTTAAAATTTAATCATGACTTTCGTTATTTATTATAACGGACATTTGCAAATTATATAAATTGAATTTATGTTAATCTTTCCCCTGGTAGTTATTCTAGAACTCTCCACCGAGTTTATAAAAGTACTGCAACTGGATAGGTCTTCAGTTGTGGTGCTGCCCGTGTAAAACACTACGACAAAATAAATCTTGTATTGGGTAACATCGCCTTGTTCCTTTCTACGTGACAATATAACAAAGGAAAAGTTTTGCTAATTATATAGAGAACACAATTTAAATTTTGAAAAAATTAGTACTTAAAATTTGTAAGATTTAATGAGATGGCTGGAACTGAATATTTGAAGTTATTGATTTTACGTCAGGCTTAAGATTGGTAATACGTAGAAAAGAAGAAAGGTTCTCATCTGCTATTCTATTTCTTATTTGTTTAAATTCATTAGTGAGAAAGAGTGCTCACAAATGTAAGTGCTGCCAAAGAAAGTGGGGCATGCAGCTGCATTTTGCTTTAAGTACAAAAAATCATCGGATAAGTTTTTATAAAATTTTAATATCGATTTTTCTTTGAATTGATTTTTGATAACATCAGAATTCTGTAAATCAATTAAGGCTAACTGCATACTCTCTTCCACTAGATTTAAATCAACAGAAAATGGAGAAGAAAAAACATCAATTTTCGTTTGGCACTTTTTAAATCTAAAAATTGATCAGCAAATGCATTGCACAAGATTTGAATTTGTTCCTCATACTGCATCTTCATGTGTGGAAATGTTTCATGCATTTTTGGGCGTAGGGAAAGTGTGCAAAATTTTTAGTTTTCAGCTCGTTTTGAAATAAACATAATTTTTGTTTAAATGCCTTTAAATACTTATCAATTGAAAAATGAATTGATTCTTTCCTTGTACCTTTGTGTTCAAGTCATTCAAATGGCCTGCTATGTCTGCAAGAAAAGCCAAATCATACTGGAAACTTACTTCTTTTAACCTTCTAGTATACTACGTCCGCGAGCTTCTCCTATACGAAAACTCGTACTCGCAGATAGCCATGAAGGAAAGATATTGAAAAGCCGCGTAATAAATTGAAAAAAAAAATACTTAATGAGCAACTGTAAAACAATTATTTGCTGTAATACTATTTTCGTATGCGATTTTTTCCTGTTTAATTAAAAAAGGTCCATTCCATATTAGATTACTCTTCTTTTATAATAGACATTCGCGGGCCAACTTTAAAGGCTTCGCGGGCCAAAGGCTGTGCATCCCTGCTCTTGATCATTAAAGTAAGAAAACCCGCACTCAAAAGTTCTTTGGTCTGGTTCTAGATGCTTTTGGTCAGTTTTGAACCATTTAGAGCTGCTTTGGGGAAGGATTTTTTCAATTAGAAACAAAAAATGTCTAAATAAAACAATTGTACTCTAAATTTGAGTTAGGTATATGTGAGCGAGAATTAATTTGCATTGAATTTGATCTGTTGCAACAGCTCAAAGTTGTGTCACTGAACGAGGATTTAAAAAGTGCTCTTGTAAAAAAAATGCATGACAGTAAAAAGTGTGCTTGTTCCAAATACAATATGCAATGCAATTCAAAGTGTCCTCACAGCAATCCTTGTTCTAATAAAAAATGAAAAGTAAAATAAAGGTATTTCATAAAATTTAAATTAATATTCTTAGATTTTTGTTTGAAAAGTTTACACAATATTTTTATGATGCAACAGTTTTTCTTTCCAGCATATATTTTTTTGATAATCGTTAAATATAACTATTTCTGCTACATATTCTTTTTCCCTTTCTGCTTAATAAATGTTAGCAATATGAGCAATAATAAATTATATCTGCTTTTCTTATTATTTTTAAATTTATCTGCAATAGGGATAAATTTATTTGGTTGATTTGTCGAATCGGCCACTTATCCCCCGCCAAATATGGTAACCCTTTTGATTTTGTATTGGTGAGGGAGTGTGTGGTAGGGTTGCTACTCCAAAACACAACATGCAAAAATGCGCCAAATTAGCGATTTTTCAAAATTTGGCGGACCAGTGGCCAATTCGACAATTTCGCCATTTTTGTCCCCATGAGATTTTAGCTATTTATGATCAATTAATATATAAAATAACTTTGAAATTGTTCACTTTTCACTTTAACAGTCTATCATTAGTTATTTTATAGAATAAACTAGTTACTTCATAGAATAACTGGAAAAAGTATGAAATGTTTGATCTATTATATACTTTAACAAATTTTGTCTAGTTATTTCATGAAATACCTAGTTATTCTATGAAATAACTGAATTATACACTTTAACGGAAACATATACATAACTAAAAAAGTTTTAATTAATAATTAATGAAACATGACACACACGACTTTCTTCCCTATGTTGAATTATATATGAAAGAATTAACTTTGTGACAAGGTATAAAAGATAAATATGATCAAGTCTTAAGATGCCTCCACAATTTAAAGCAGAAAAGTGAATACGATCGGAAAATTTTTCTTTTTTCCCCCCAGGGCCAGTGAAACAAGCATTTCTCAAAAATATATTATCGGTAAAAAAAAAATTTGGTATGAATATTTCTTTAGCATATGAAAATTCAGAATATTTAAACTATACATTTTGACACAAAATTCTTTGTAATGCAAACACTTATTTAATTTTTTTAAACTGTAATTTTAGGTTTTTTACATATAACATGTACTATTACTGTATGTACATCTCTGAATAACCATTTTTTAAAATGCAATTATATTTTCAGTATTATAAACTGAAACTAACCATCAAAGTAAAACAATTTAATTCTCCTGGATTATTTGATTTACATTACAGCAAACTATTCATTTTATAAAGGAGTTAGTAGAAAAACTAATATCGGGATTTCATTTGAATTTCCTTCTTTTGTTACGTGGTAAATGTTGTTAACTGAAAATAAGCAATTTACCACCATACCTACAACTGAATTTCTCTATAACCGGCTTTTAATTAATTTTATGCATTTGATACAAGCTAAACAGCGAAAATAAGATGCAAAGAGTTCATGAAGTTTTAATAATGAATCAAATTACACAACTAAAGCATTTTAAAAATTTACTTAAATATTTTAAACATCTTCAACGCAGCATATTTTTAAGCGCTTATTTGCTCGTAGGCTTGCTTACCTGTTCCTTACCAGATGGACAAAGATATGTTACATTACTTTTTACATACGGTAATTCTTTAAGTTTTATTTAAAGCTAATTCACGTAGTTAACAATTAAGATAATTAATAAGGATGCGATTTTTATCTAGGATTCTTAAAAACAAATTTAATCCAGAAAGAGCAAAGAAACAAAACCACTTACGCCAGGGAGACCGTTTTGCATGATGCACTACTTCAAATTTACGCACGCGCAGTACTCACTGATTTAACAAACAACAGTTGTCGTAAGAGGGGAGAAGAAATTTCTTATCAAAATTTCTCTTCTATTTCTTACTAGTAAAATGCAAATACAGATTGAAGAAACACGATGTTAGTATAGTTCGTGCAACAGTTAAGATGCAAAGTTTTGCTACAGCGAACTAGGAAAAGTAACCTATCAGCTAAGCAATGCAACCGGTTGCTCCTCTGAGATTAAATGATGAGTGAGCTTAGAGATTATTTTAGACACGAGAGTATAGTCCACATTAAATACTTGACTTCGTTTCAAAAACAGGAATCCGTTCTTTAGTATAAGGTACTTGAGAAAATATTAACGTGTGCTTCAGGCTTCCGTTAATTAAACTAAAATTGGAATTTTATTTGATTTGATTAATGTGGTAACAAGGTAGCCTATCAGCTAAGCAATGCAACCGGTTGCTTCTCTGAGATTAAAATGATGAGCGAGCTTAGAGAATTATTTGAGACACGAGAGTATAGGGCCACAATAAATACTTGACTTAGTTTCAATAAATTATAGTTTAAAAAAACTAAAAAAACACGCTTTTATGGCTAAATCGAACAAAAAAGCAAAAAAATTATTCTTAATATAAAGATAAAATGATTAATGAGAAAATTATTGTAATTAGGTTCAAAGTGTGGAGTTCTCTATATTAATTGTTATAATTTCTTACTAGTTCTATTCCGAAATGCTGAGTTAATGTAAAAATTAGTACAAAGCACCCCATGTGATTTTACCACAATGATATTAATTTTCTCATTAATCATTTTATTCTTATATAAAAATTATTTTTTTTGCTTTATAGTTCGATTAACCATAAAAGCGTGTTTTGTTATTCATTTTGAAATGACTTTCAGGATAAGAGATGTTTTAATTTTTACAAAAACTAGAGCACGTTGTCTTAGTTTTTATATGAAATTGCTTAAAAGAACAATGATTATATTAGCATAAGGGACTGTACATTCTATAATAAAACAGTGATGATAAATTTGAAGGTTAAAACACTTTTACTATTATACAGAACATACACAAAGAATTTCAATTAATTATTTTCACAACTATTTTAGCAATCGCCGGCCTGAGCATTTTCAAAAAATAATTTTTTTTTGAGTAAAACGCGTTTAAAAGTATGGCATCTTGCTTAAAGAGTAATATCATCTGCTTTTACTAAAACACGTAGTTTTTGTTCTAGAGAACAGAAAATAATAAACTTGGTATTTTTATAAAGCTAATAAAATGGCCTATAAAAATAAATCGTAAAAAAATAGTCAATTTTTGGCAAAATTCACTATTTTAAGGTAATTGGATACCTTAATTTCTCGGTTTACATCTTACGTCATATTAATGTGGATTAGGATCTTTAATGAAATTCACCCAAAATTGATTTAAGTAATTTATTTCTCTCTTTCTTGAGGATCTCTTTCTGTCCTCATCGATGATGCAAAATTTCACAGAAATTGAATATATATAACAAA
>BMAO01039562.1:0-24354 GCA_019973975.1 Trichonephila clavata
AAAAAAACTTGATAAGGGTGATATTTTTTAATGTGAAAAAGGCTTGTATAGTAAATTTCTGTTCCAATGAACGCAGTACGAAGCGAAAATTTGTAAATGATTTTCTATTGTAAATTTGTGGCCGCGTGGCCGAGTGGTCTAGGCATCGGATCATGGCTAGTTTGTCTTGGGTTCGATCCTAGTACCACTAAAGATCCGCCGTGTAGGGGAGCGATGCACGTTAAATCTGTCGAGAGCTCAAATGTCCTCCCGTTGGTGTGGTGTGGTAGTTAGGAGAGGGGGGTGCCAGCTCAGGTGTCGTCCGCGTCACTTGACCATGGTTCAAAATTACGCTGACCGTCCCCAAAAGCCCTCGTGTAGCTGAACAGTGGGACGTTAATATTCATTCACTCACTCACTCTATTGTAAATTTAAAGTTTGTGTGAATTTCATCTGCTTCCAGAGAAAGTGAAATCATGCAAAATAATATACGTTTCTCTATTCAGTCCATGCGTTCTCAAATTCCACTTAAAAAGTGTTCTTTCCAGAAGAAATAAAACCAAACTTTTATAAAAACAATTATAATGCTGATGTGCAAAGATAAGAACAATTCGATTTGAGACGTTGTTTGGTCGTTCCTAGAGTCTCCCATGTGGTCTAGTGGTTAGGATTCCTGGCTTTCACCCAGGCTGCGCGGGTTCGATTCCCGGCATGGGAAATATGGGTTCCATGGTGTAATGGTTAGCAATCTGTACTCGGATTCCAGCGATCCGAGTTCAAATCTCGGTGGAACCTTGCTTTTTGAAACAGATGTTATTGACACCTATCAAGACGTACATGTAGAATTCAAACTTGTAAGAGTTTGAAAAGGAAGAGAGAATTTAAAAGCATTAAAGATAAAAATATTAATTCTATGAATATAAAAATAACAAGGTTCTTTCGAGACAAACGGATTTATTTAAATGAGGTTAACGGATTTGAAAATTTCTGTTGATTAGTTCATTTTCCTTCATGCTTAAATTACCTTTCCGGACGGCCTATTTCAAAAGAATATTGAAAAAGAAACACATAGATCGTAAGTTACATTACGTTGTAACGATTTTCACATCCAGTGTCTCTATAATCACGAAGGATGATAATGTCTTCTAAAAAACATTTAATGTCCCGCTACATGCACAAATCCGTATTTGTAGGAAGTGGATATAAAAGATATAACACAAACAGTTTCGTTGCAATGAAAATATTTCCTTTCGTCCCCCTTGCCTCGGTAGCGCAGTAGGCAGCGCGTCAGACTCATAATCCGCAACTTGGAGAAATCTGAAGGTCGTGAGTTCGATCCTCACCCGGGGCATTTTGTTACTGTTTTGGAGCCGTCTTAGCTTGAAGCGTCTGTCTAGAGCAATTACTATTTGAGAAATGTTTTTGATATCGAAATATTCAATTCACCTTTGATTATTCGATTCTAAGCAATGGACTGTTCTTTTCTCTTTAAAATTCAAAGTCTTATATATTTCGCGAAAGATGGTGTAAAAAATATTTGTTTCGGTAAACATTGTTTTAAAGTAAAAAAGTGACGTTTTTTGATAAAAATACTTCAACTGTTTAAAAAAAATCGATAAAGAAATAAAGACATTGCATTTTCACAAAAATCCGAATGTACTGGAAGGGAGTCCCATGTGGTCTAGTGGTAAGGATTCCTGGCTCTCACCCAGGCTCCACCCAGGTTCGATTCCCGGCATGGGATGTTTGGGTTCCATGGTGTAACGGTTAGCATTCTGGACTTTGAATCCAGCGTTCCGAGTTCAAATCTCGGTGGAACCTTTATTGCTTTTAGATACGACAATAATGTGGGAGTTGTCACCTCTGAGGAAGAGCTTATCCAAATCCGGAATCTGAAAAAAAACTTGATAAGGGTGATATTTTTTAATGTGAAAAAGGCTTGTATAGTAAATTCCTGTTCCAATGAACGCAGTACGAAGCGAAAATTTGTAAAAGATTTTTTTATTGTAAATTTAAGTTTGTGTGAATTTCATCTGCTTCCAGAGAAAGTGAAATCATGCAAAATAATATACGTTTCTCTATTCAGTCCATGCGTTCTCAAATTCCACTTAAAAAGTTTTCTTTCCAGAAGAAATAAAACCAAACTTTTATAAAAATAATTATAATGCTGATGTGCAAAGATAAGAACAATTCGATTTGAGACGTTGTTTGGTCGTTCCGAGAGTCTCCCATATGGTCTAGTGGTTAGGATTCCTGGCTTTCACCCAGGCGGCCCGGGTTCGATTCCCGGCATGGGAAATATGGGTTCCATGGTGTAATGGTTAGCACTCTGGACTCTGAATCCAGCGATCCGAGTTCAAATCTCGGTGGAACCTTGCTTTTTGAAACAGATGTTATTGACACCTATCAAGAAGTACATCTAGAATTCGAAACTTGTAAGAGTTTGAAAAGGAGGAGAGTATTTAAAAGCATTAAAGATAAAAATATTAATTCTATGAATATAAAAATAACAAAGTTCTTTCGAGACAAACGGATTTTTTTAAATGAGTTTAACGGACTTGAAAATTTCTGTTAATTAGTTCATTTTCCTTCATGTTTAAATTACCTTTCTGAACGGCCTATTTCAAAAGAATATTGAAAAAGAAACTCATAGATAGTAAGTTACATTACGTTGTAATTATATTCACATCCAGTGTCTCTATAATCACGAAGGATGATAATGTCTTCTAAAAAAAATTTAATGTCCCGCTACATGCACAAATCCGTATTTCAAGGAAGTGGATTGAAAAGGTATAACACAAACAGTTTCGTTGCAATGAAAATATTCTTTCGTCCCCGAGCCTCGGTAGAGCAGTAGCAGCGCGTCAGTCTCATATTTCGCAACTTGGATAAATCTGAATGTCGTGAGTTCGAACCTCTCCCGGGGCATTTTGTTACAGTTTGGAGCCGTCTTAGCTTGAAGCATCTGTCTCGAGCAATTACTATTTGAGATATGTTTTTGATGTCGAAATATTCAATTCACCTTTCCTTATTCGACTCTAAGCACAATGGACTGTTCTTTTCTCTTTAAAATTCAAAGTCTTATATATTTCGGGAAAGATGGTGTAAAAAATATTTGTTTCGGTAAATATTGTTTTAAAAGTAAAAAAGTTACGTTTTTTGATAAAAGTACATCAATTGTTTAAAAGAATTAGACAAAGAATGAAGACATTGCATTTTCACAAAATCCGAATGTAGTTGAAGGAGTCCCATGTGGTAAGGATTCCTGGCTCTCACCCAGGCGGCTCGGGTTCGATCCCGGCATGGGAAGTTTGGGTTCCGTGGTGTAACAGTTAGCACTCTGGACTTTGAATCCTTCGATCCGAGTTTAAATCTTGGTGGAACCTTTATTGCTTTTAGATACTACAATAATGTGGGAGTTGTCACTTCTGAGGAAGAGCTTATCCAAATCCGGAATCTGAAATTAAACTTGATATTTTTATTGTGAAAAAGGCTTGTAGAGTAAATTCCTGTTCGAATGAACGCAGTACCAAGCGAAAATTTGTAAATGTTTTTTCTATCTTAAATTTAAAGTTTGTGTGAATTTCATCTGCTTCCAGAGAAAGTGAAATCATGCAAAATAAAATACGTTTCTCTATTCAGTCCATGCGCCCTCAAATTCCACTTAAAAATGTTTCTTTCGAGAAGAATTAAAACCAAACTTTTATAAAAACAATTATAATGCTGATGTGCAAAGATAAGAACAATTCGAATTCAGACGCTGTTTGGTTGTTCCTGGAGTCTCCCATGTGGTCTAGTGGTTAGGATTCTTGGCTTTCACCCAGGCGGACCGGGTTCGATTCCCGGCATGGGAAATATGGGTTCCATGGTTTAATGAATAGAACACTGAATCCAGCGATCCGAGTTCAAATTTCGGTGGAACCTTGCTTTTTGAAACAGATGGTATTGACACCTATCAAGACGGACATGTAGAATTCGAAACTTGTAAGAGTTTGAACAGGAGGAGAGAATTTAAAAGCATTAAAGATAAAAATATTAATTCTATGAATATAAAAATAACAAGGTTCTTTCGAGACAAACGGATTTATTTAAATGTGGTTAACTGATTTGAAAATTTCTGTTGATTAGTTCAGTTTCCTTCATGTTTAAGGGAACCGAGGGTGATAAACCTTCAAAAAATCGATTTTTCAATTTTCATCTTAAAAAAAAGTAGAGTTAATGCTGATTCCAAAAATGTATAACATGCATAGTTTTTAAAGCTTAATATCTGAGTAATTGCGGTTTTAAAATGTAAACAACAGCTGCCACACCTGTTGTTTACGTTATCGTACATCAACTGCCACGCCCATCTTTCAGTAACCGAAACATATGCTTTTATGTAGATTGTAGATTGGTATTTTAATATCACTTAATCTGGATATATTTATTTTATTCTTGTGGTTTGAGAAGGAATATAACTACTCAACTCAATCTTGTTTATAACACAAGCTGTGCGAAATTTAAAGAATGTTGTTTCCTTATGCTTGAGATACAAACACGTGAGTTACGAACTTCATATTTTCACTGCTTATTTACTTTTTCTTGTTTACTTTCTGTTTGTTTGTGATTTGTAAGTATTTTAAATATTTGCAATGCCTCGAACAAAGAAATTTGGATATCAGAAACGTCGTCTGATTCGTAAAAAAACTTCAGTATGTGTAATGAGTGAAAAATGTGATGTCAGCTCTTCCAAAAAAAAGATTGAGAAGATTAAAGGATATTTTGACTATGAAGATAACTTTTCAGCTGAATCTCAAAGCAGGTTTGTTATTATTGACTTAAATATGCTTAATGATATTTTCAACAATATTGCAAAATGCAGATATTGCGATAGACTTTCTGCTTTGATGTTGCTGAAAATAAAAGTAGTCGCAGAGGACTTGCTAGCAGTATATCAGCAACTTGCAAGTATTGTGGCTCTAGTCATGGCTCAATGACTTCAAATTCTGTGCCAGCAGGATATGAAGTAAATTTGAGGTTTGTTTATGGTATGAGATGCATTGGAATTGGAAAAAGTGCAGCTCAGACATTTTGTGCGCTGATGAACTTGCCTCCTCCTCCAGCTAAATTTGAAAGACTTTATACGCCATTTTTTAATGCGTTGGAAACTGCTTCATCACGTTCAATGGTTAGCAGCGTTAATGAAGCTGTTATTGCAAACGAAAACAATAAGGACGTAGCAATTGCTCTTGATGGGACCTGGCAAAAAAGAGGACACACGTCAAAAAATGGCGTTGTTACGGCAACTTCTCTCGATAACGGAAAAGTTGTTGATTTTGAGTGCCTATCAAAATATTGTTTTGAATGTAAGAACAAAAACAAAACCTGTGATAATTGCAGGCAAACTATCATGGATTTAGTGCGGGAATGAAGAGTGAAGGAGCATTGCGGATTTTCAATCGCTCAGTACCAAATTAAGATGTTCGGTATGTTCAGTACCTTGGAGATGGAGATTCGAAGGGTTTCTTAGGGTTCAAGAGTCCAACATATACGGTGATGATGTTCCGATTGAAAAATTGGAGTGCATCGGCCACGTCCAAAAAAGGATGGGATCAAGACTGAGAGCTCTAAAGAACAGTTTAAAATCCACCAAGCTGTCAGACAATAAAGCAATATCTGGACGAGGAAGGCTGACAGATGCAGAAATTCTTTTGCTGCAAAAATACTATGGCCTAGCCATAAGAAGAAATGTTGGGAAATCAGTCGCAGATATGTCCAAATCCATCTGGGCAATATATTTCCATAAACTGTCGACAGATAAAAATCCACAACATGGTTTGTGCCCTATGGGAGAAGAAAGTTGGTGCGGGTACAACAAAAGCCTTGTATCTAGTGAAAAGTACACCCACAAACATTCCCTCCCAGAAGCAGTTCTTCTTAAAATTAAAAAAAATATTTAGAGATTTAACTGCGAAAGAACTTTTATTAAAATGTCTGCATGGCCGAACTCAAAACCCCATCGAAAGCTTTAATAACTGTGTGTGGAATCGTGTGCCAAAAAACACATTTGTGAGCAAAAAAACTTTGCAAATGGGTGTTATGGACGCAGTTATATGTTTCAATGAAGGTGCATACGCAAGAACAGAAGTATTAAAAGCACTGCAAATAAATCCAGGTATCAATACTTGTGGAGGCCTTCGTAAAATTGACTACGTCAGAATTTGTGAAGCCGAGATGAGTATCCAAAAAGCTACCAAAGAAGCCAGGACAACTAAACGGCAAATTAAAAGGAAGCAGGGTTCCTTAGAAGAGTCTATGCAAGATGAGTACAGTGCTGTGGAATGTTCTAAAAGTCAAATTTTAGGTAAGTGTACCAGTTTATTTAGTTTTTTCCATTTTTCTCAAAACGTGTTTTTTCAGTTTTTAGGTACATGTGTAGAAAAATCTATTTATTATATTTTTTTGAAACTTGGTATGATCTTTTCTATCATGATAATGCATTTAATGCTTCTAATTTCCTTCCTAAAATGTTTGTATTTTTACTTTTATTGTTGAATTTGTAAAAAAAAAAATGACATTTTTATCAAAATTTCAAAAAGTCATAATTCAAAATTTTTTTTAAAAATTCTGAACAAGGTAGTATAAAATTATTTAGTGCATTTAAATAAACGTACAATTTTGTAACTAAAGCAGCATGTTTTGTGGTGTTATATGTTATAAAAATAAAGATACATATACCTAATGAACACCATGTATACGAAAAATCCTTTTGGTGTGTACTTTTTCGAATCCTTATATTTCTTAAAATATTTTAAAAATTAATAATTTTATGTTGTAGTATATTAAGAAAAGTATATAGGTTGTATGACATAATTTTTTTATTTACGAAGTCTTTCTGTTTTTGAAAATAATGTTCTTTTGAAAAGCCAAATTTTGCTCGTTTTGCTTCATCGAGGACGTCCCGGTTCCCTTAAATTACCTTTCCGAACGACCTATTTCAAAAGAATATTGAAAAAGAAACGCATAGATCGTAAGTTACATTACGTGGTAACGATTTTCACATCCAGTGTCTCCATAATCACGAAAGATGATAATGTATTCTAAAAAAAATTTAATGTCCCGCTACGTGCACAAATCCGTATTTCAAGGAAGTGGATTAAAAAGATATTACACAAACAGTTTCGTTGCAATGAAAATATTTCCTTTCGCCCCCCGAGCCTCGGTAGCGCAGTAGGCAGCGCGTCAGTCTCATAATCCGCAACTTGGAGAAATCTGAAGGTCCTGAGTTCGAACCTCACCCGGGGCATTTTGTTACAGTTTTGGAGCCGTCTTAGATTGAAGCGTCTGTCTGGAGCAATTACTATTTGAAAAATGTTTTTTATATCGAAATATTCAATTCACCTTTGATTATTCGACTCTAAGCAATGGACTGTTCTTTTCTATTTAAAATTCAAAGTCTTATATATTTCGGGAAAGATGGTGTAAAAAATATTTGTTTCGGTAAACATTGTTTTAGAAGTAAAAAAGTGACGTTTTTTGATAAAAATACTTCAACTGTTTAAAAAAATTAGATAAAGAAATAAAGACATTGCGTTTTCACAAAAATCCGAATGTACATGAAGGGAGTCCCATGTGGTCTAGTGGTTAGGATTCCTGGCTCTCACCCAGGCGGCTCGGGTTCGATTCCCGGCATGGGAAGTATGGGTTCCATTGTGTAACGGTTAGCACTCTGGACTTTGAATCGAGCGATCCGAGTTCAAATCTCGGTGGAACCTTTATTGCTTTTAGATACGACAATAATGTGGGTGCCGTCACCTCTGAGGAAGAGCTTATCCAAATCCGGAATCTGAAAGAATACTTGATAAGAGTGATATTTTTTAATGTGAAAAAGGCTTGTATATTTAATTCCTGTTCGAATGAACGCAGTACCAAGCGAAAATTTGTAAATGTTTTTTCTATCGTAAATTTAAAATTTGTGTAAATTTCATCTGCTTCCAGAGAAAGTGAAATCATGCAAAATAACATACGTTTCTCTATTCAGTCCATGCGTCCTTAAATTCCACTTAAAAATGTTTCTTTCGAGAAGAATTAAAACCAAACTTTTATAAAAACAATTATAATGCTGATGTGCAAAGATAAGAACAATTCGAATTGAGACGTTGTTTGGTCGTTCCAAAGGTTTCCCATGTGTTCTAGTGGTTAGGATTCCTGGCTTTCACCCAGGCGGCCCGGGTTCGATTCCCGACATGGGAAATAGGGGTTCCATAGTGTAATGGTTAGAACTCTGAATCCAGCGATCCGAGTTCAAATCTCGGTGGAACTTTGCTTTTTGAAACAGATGATATTGACACCTATCAAGACGTACATCTAGAATTCGAAACTTGTAAGATTTTGAAAATTAAGAGAGAATTTAAAAGCATTAAAGAGATAAATATTAATTCTATGAATATAAAAATAACAAGGTTCTTTCGAGACAAGTGGATTTTTTTGAATGAGGTTAACGGATTTGAAAATTTCTGTTAATTAGTTCATTTTCCTTCATGTTTAAATTACCTTTCCGAACGGCCTATTTCAAAAGAATATTGAAAAAGAAACTCATAGATAGTAAGTTACATTACGTTGTAATGATTTTCACATCCCGTGTCTCTATAATCACGAAGGATGATAATGTCTTCTAAAAAACATTTAATGTCCCGTTACGTGCACAAATCCGTATTTGTAGGAAGTGGATTGAAAAGATATAACACAAACAGTTTCGTTGCAATGAAAATATTTCCTTTCGTCCCCCGAGCCTTGGTAGCCCAGTAGGCAGTGCGTCATTCTCATAATCCGCAACTTGGAGAAATCTGAAGGTCGTGAGTTCGAACCTCACCCGGGGCATTTTGTTACAGTTTTGGAGCCGTCTTAGCTTGAAGCATCTGTCTCGAACAATTACTATTTGAGAAATGTTTTTGATGTCGAAATATTCAATTCACCTTTGATTATTCGACTCTAAGCAATGGACTGTTCTTTTCTCTTTAACATTCAAATTCTTATATATTTCGGGAAAGATGGTGTAAAAAATATTTGTTTCGGTTAACATTGTTTTAAAAGTAAAAAAGTGACGTTTTTTGATAAAAATACTTCAACTGTTTAAAAAAATTAGACAAAGAAATGAAGACATTGCATTTTCACAAAAATCCGATTGTACTTGAAGGGAGTCCCATGTGGTAAGGATTCCTGGCTCTCTACCAGGCGGCCCAGGTTGAATTCCCGGCATGGGTAGTTTGGGTTCCATGGTGTAACGGTTAGCACTCTGGACTTTGAATCCAGCGATCCGAGTTCAAATCTCGGTGGAACCTTTATTGCTTTTAGATACGACAATAATGTGGGAGTTGTCACTTCTGAGGAAGAGCTTATCCATATCCGGAATCTGAAAGTAAACTTGATATTTTTTATTGTGAAAAAGGCTTGTATAGTAAATTCCTGTTCGAATGAACGCAGTACCAAGCGAAAATTTGTAAATGTTTTTTCTATCGTAAATTTAAAATTTGTGTAAATTTCATCTGCTTCCAGAGAAAGTGAAATCATGCAAAATAACATACGTTTCTCTATTCAGTCCATGCGTTCTCAAATTCCACTTAAAAATGTTTCTCTCGAGAATAATTAAAACCAAACTTTTATAAAAACAATTATAATGCTCATGTGCAAAGATAAGTTTAATTCGAATTGAAACGTTGTTTGGTCGTTCCGAGGGTCTCCCATGTTTTCCAGTGGTTGGGAATCCTGGCTTTCACCCAGGCGGCCCGGGTTCGATTCCCGGCATGGGAAATATGGGTTCCATGGTGTAATGGTTAAAACTCTGAATCCAGCGATCCGAGTTCAACTCTCGGTGGAACCTTGCTTTTTAAAACAGATGTTATTGACACCTATCAAGACTTACATCTAGAATTCGAAACTTGTAAGAGTTTGAAAAGGAGGAGAGTATTTAAAAGCATTAAAGATAAAAATAATTATTCTATGAATATAAAAATAACAAGGTTCTTTCGAGACAAACGGATTTTTTAAATGAGGTTAACGGACTTGAAAATTTCTGTTAATTAGTTCATTTTCCTTCATGTTTAAATTACCTTTCGGAATGGCCTATTTCAAAAGAATATTGAAAAAGAAACTCATAGATAGTAAGTTATATTACATTGTAACGATTTTTACATCCAGTGTCTCTATAATCACGAAAGATGATAATGTCTTCTAAAAAACATTTAATGTCCCGTTACGTGCACAAATCCGTATTTGTAGGAAGTGGATTGAAAAGATATAACACAAACAGTTTCGTTGCAATGAAAATATTTCCTTTCGTCCCCCGAGCCTTGGTAGCCCAGTAGGCAGTGCGTCATTCTCATAATCCGCAACTTGGCGAAATCTGAAGGTCGTGAGTTCGAACCTCACCCGGGGCATTTTGTTACAGTTTTGGAGCCGTCTTAGCTTGAAGCGTCTGTCTCGAGCAATTACTATTTGAGAAATGTTTTTGATATCGAAATATTCAATTCACCTTTGATTATTTGATTCGACGCAATGGACTGTTATTTTCTCTTTAAAATTCAAAGTCTTATATATTTCGGGAAAGATGGTGTAAAAAATATTTGTTTCGGTAAACATTGTTTTAGAAGTAAAAAAGTGACGTTTTTTGATAAAAATACTTCAACTGTTTAAAAAAATTAGATAAAGAAATAAAGACATTGCATTTTCACAAAAATTCCGAATGTACTTGAAGGAGTCCCATGTGGTCTAGTGGTAAGGATTCCTGGCTCTCACCCAGGCGGCCCGGGTTCGATTCCCGGCATGGGAAGTTTGGGTTCCATGGTGTAACGGTTAGCACTCTGGACTTTGAATCCAGCGATCCGAGTTCAAATCTCGGTGGAACCTTTATTGCTTTTAGATACGACAATAATGTGGGAGTTGTCACCTCTGAGGAAGAGCTTATCCAAATCCGGAATCTGAAAGAAAACTTGATAAGAGTGATATTTTTTAATGTGAAAAAGGCTTGTATAGTAAATTCCTGTTCCAATGAACGCAGTACGAAGCGAAAATTTGTAAATGATTTTTCTATTGTAAATTTAAAGTTTATGTGAATTTCCTCTGCTTCCAGAGAAAGTGAAATCATGCAAAATAACATACGTTTCTCTATTCAGTCCATGCGTTCTCAAATTCCACTTGAAAAGCTTTCTTTCGAGAAGAATTAAAACCAAACTTTTATAAAAACAATTATAATGCTGATGTGCAAAGATAAGAACAATTCGAATAGAGACGTTGTTTGGTCGTTCCTAGAGTCTCCCATGTGGTCTAGTGGTTAGGATTCCTGGCTTTCACCCAGGCGGCCCGGGTTCGATTCCCGGCATGGGAAATATGGGTTCCCCATGGTGTAATGGTTAGCACTCTGAATCCAGCGATCCGAGTTAAAATCTCGGTGGAACCTTGCTTTTTGAAACAGATGTTATTGACACCTATCAAGACGTACATGTAGAATTCGAAACTTGTAAGAGTTTGAAAAGGAAGAGAGAATTTAAAAGCATTAAAGATAAAAATATTAATTCTATGAATATAAAAATAACAAGGTTCTTTCGAGACAAACGGATTTATTTAAATGAGGTTAACGGATTTGAAAATTTCTGTTAATTAGTTCATTTTCCTTCATGCTTAAATTACCTTTCCGGACGGCCTATTTCAAAAGAATATTGAAAAAGAAACACATAGATCGTAAGTTACATTACGTTGTAACGATTTTCACATCCAGTGTCTCTATAATCACGAAGGATGATAATGTCTTCTAAAAACATTTAATGTCCCGCTACGTGCACAAATCCGTATTTGTAGGAAGTGGATTGAAAAGATATAACACTATCAGTTTCGTTGCAATGAAAATATTTCCTTTCGTCCCCCGAGGCTCGGTAGCGCAGTAGGCAGCGCGTCAGTCTCATAATCCGCAACTTGGAGAAATCTGATGGTTGTGAGTTCGAACCTCACCCGGGGCATTTAGTTACTGTTTTGGAGCCGTCTTAGCTTGAAGCGTCTGTCTCGAGCAATTACTATTTGAGAAATGTTTTTGATATCGAAATATTCAATTCACCTTTGATTATTTGATTCGACGCAATGGACTGTTCTTTTCTCTTTAAAATTCAAAGTCTTATATATTTCGGGAAAGATGGTGTAAAAAATATTTGTTTCGGTAAACATTGTTTTAGAAGTAAAAAAGTGACGTTTTTTGATAAAAATACTTCAACTGTTTAAAAAAATTAGATAAAGAAATAAAGACATTGCATTTTCACAAAAATTCGAATGTACTTGAAAGGAGTCCCATGTGGTCTAGTGGTAAGGATTCCTGGCTCTCACCCAGGCGGCCCGGGTTCGATTCCCGGCATGGGAAGTTTGGGTTCCATGGTGTAACGGTTAGCACTCTGGACTTTGAATCCAGCGATCCGAGTTCAAATCTCGGTGGAACCTTTATTGCTTTTAGATACGACAATAATGTGGGAGTTGTCACCTCTGAGGAAGAGCTTATCCAAATCCGGAATCTGAAAGGAAACTTGATAAGGGTGATATTTTTTAATGTGAAAAAGGCTTGTATAGTAAATTCCTGTTCCAATGACCGCAGTACGAAGCGAAAATTTGTAAATGATTTTTCTATTGTAAATTTAAAGTTTATGTGAATTTCATCTGCTTCCAGAGAAAGTGAAATCATGCAAAATAACATACGTTTCTCTATTCAGTCCATGCGTTCTCAAATTCCACTTGAAAAGCTTTCTTTCGAGAAGAATTAAAACCAAACTTTTATAAAAACAATTATAATGCTGATGTGCAAAGATAAGAACAATTCGAATAGAGACGTTGTTTGGTCGTTCCTAGAGTCTCCCATGTGGTCTAGTGGTTAGGATTCCTGGCTTTCACCCAGGCGGCCCGGGTTCGATTCCCGGCATGGGAAATATGGGTTCCCCATGGTGTAATGGTTAGCACTCTGAATCCAGCGATCCGAGTTCAAATCTCGGTGGAACCTTGCTTTTTGAAACAGATGTTATTGACACCTATCAAGACGTACATGTAGAATTCGAAACTTGTAAGAGTTTGAAAAGGAAGAGAGAATTTAAAAGAATTAAAGATAAAAATATTAATTCTATGAATATAAAAATAACAAGGTTCTTTCGAGACAAACGGATTTATTTAAATGAGGTTAACGGATTTGAAAATTTCTGTTGATTAGTTCATTTTCCTTCATGCTTAAATTACCTTTCCGGACGGCCTATTTCAAAAGAATATTGAAAAAGAAACACATAGATCGTAAGTTACATTACGTTGTAACGATTTTCATATCCAGTGTCTCTATAATCACGAAGGATGATAATGTCTTCTAAAAAACATCTAATGTCCCGCTACGTGCACAAATCCGTATTTGTAGGAAGTGGATTGAAAAGATATAACACAAACAGTTTCGTTGCAATGAAAATATTTCCTTTCATCTCCCGAGCCTCGGTAGCGCTGTAGGCAGCGCGTCAGTCTCATAATCCGCAACTAGAAGAAATCTGAAGGTCGTGAGTTCAATCCTCACCCGGGGCATTAATTACTGTTTTGGAGCCGTGTTAGCTTGAAGCGTCTGTCTCGAGCAATTACTATTTGAGAAATGTTTTTGATATCGAAATATTCAATTCCCCTTTGATTATTCGACTCTAAGCAATGGACTGTTCTTTTCTCTTTAAAATTCAAAGTCTTATATATTTCGGGAAAGATGGTGTAAAAAATATTTGTTTCGGTAAACATTGTTTTAGAAGTAAAAAAGTGACGTTTTTTGATAAAAATACTTCAACTGTTTAAAAAAATTAGATAAAGAAATAAAGACATTGCATTTTCACAAAAATTCGAATGTACTTGAAAGGAGTCCCATGTGGTCTAGTGGTAAGGATTCCTGGCTCTCACCCAGGCGGCCCGGGTTCGATTCCCGGCATGGGAAGTTTGGGTTCCATGGTGTAACGGTTAGCACTCTGGACTTTGAATCCAGCGATCCGAGTTCAAATCTCGGTGGAACCTTTATTGCTTTTAGATACGACAATAATGTGGGAGTTGTCACCTCTGAGGAAGAGCTTATCCAAATCCGGAATCTGAAAGGAAACTTGATAAGGGTGATATTTTTTAATGTGAAAAAGGCTTGTATAGTAAATTCCTGTTCCAATGACCGCAGTACGAAGCGAAAATTTGTAAATGATTTTTCTATTGTAAATTTAAAGTTTGTGTGAATTTCATCTGCTTCCAGAGAAAGGGAAATCATGCAAAATAACATACGTTTCTCTATTCAGTCCATGCGTTCTCAAATTCCACTTAAAAAGTTTTCTTTCGAGAAGAATTAAAACCAAACTTTTATAAAAACAATTATAATGCTGATGTGCAAAGATAAGAACAATTCGAATAGAGACGTTGTTTGGTCGTTCCTAGAGTCTCCCATGTGGTCTAGTGGTTAGGATTCCTGGCTTTCACCCAGGCGGCCCGGGTTCGATTCCCGGCATGGGAAATATGGGTTCCCCATGGTGTAATGGTTAGCACACTGAATCCAGCGATCCGAGTTCAAATCTCGGTGGAACCTTGCTTTTTGAAACAGATGTTATTGACACCTATCAAGACGTACATGTAGAATTCGAAACTTGTAAGAGTTTGAAAAGGAAGAGAGAATTTAAAAGCATTAAAGATAAAAATATTAATTCTATGAATATAAAAATAACAAGGTTCTTTCGAGACAAACGGATTTATTTAAATGAGGTTAACGGATTTGAAAATTTCTGTTGATTAGTTCATTTTCCTTCATGCTTAAATTACCTTTCCGGACGGCCTATTTCAAAAGAATATTGAAAAAGAAACACATAGATCGTAAGTTACATTACGTTGTAACGATTTTCATATCCAGTGTCTCTATAATCACGAAGGATGATAATGTCTTCTAAAAACATTTAATGTCCCGCTACGTGCACAAATCCGTATTTGTAGGAAGTGGATTGAAAAGATATAACACAAACAGTTTCGTTGCAATGAAAATATTTCCTTTCGTCCCCCGAGCCTCGGTAGCGCAGTAGGCAGCGCGTCAGTCTCATAATCCGCAACTAGGAGAAATCTAAAGGTCGTGAGTTCGAAACTCACCCGGGGCATTTAGTTACTGTTTTGGAGCCGTCTTAGCTTGAAGCGTCTGTCTCGAGCAATTACTATTTGAGAAATGTTTTTGATATCGAAATATTCAATTCCCCTTTGATTATTCGACTCTAAGCAATGGACTGTTCTTTTCTCTTTAAAATTCAAAGTCTTATATATTTCGGGAAAGATGGTGTAAAAAATATTTGTTTCGGTAAACATTGTTTTAGAAGTAAAAAAGTGACGTTTTTTGATAAAAATACTTCAACTGTTTAAAAAAATTAGATAAAGAAATAAAGACATTGCATTTTCACAAAAATTCGAATGTACTTGAAAGGAGTCCCATGTGGTCTAGTGGTAAGGATTCCTGGCTCTCACCCAGGCGGCCCGGGTTCGATTCCCGGCATGGGAAGTTTGGGTTCCATGGTGTAACGGTTAGCACTCTGGACTTTGAATCCAGCGATCCGAGTTCAAATCTCGGTGGAACCTTTATTGCTTTTAGATACGACAATAATGTGGGAGTTGTCACCTCTGAGGAAGAGCTTATCCAAATCCGGAATCTGAAAGGAAACTTGATAAGGGTGATATTTTTTAATGTGAAAAAGGCTTGTATAGTAAATTCCTGTTCCAATGACCGCAGTACGAAGCGAAAATTTGTAAATGATTTTTCTATTGTAAATTTAAAGTTTGTGTGAATTTCATCTGCTTCCAGAGAAAGGGAAATCATGCAAAATAACATACGTTTCTCTATTCAGTCCATGCGTTCTCAAATTCCACTTAAAAAGTTTTCTTTCGAGAAGAATTAAAACCAAACTTTTATAAAAACAATTATAATGCTGATGTGCAAAGATAAGAACAATTCGAATAGAGACGTTGTTTGGTCGTTCCTAGAGTCTCCCATGTGGTCTAGTGGTTAGGATTCCTGGCTTTCACCCAGGCGGCCCGGGTTCGATTCCCGGCATGGGAAATATGGGTTCCATGGTGTAATGGTTAGCACTCTGGACTCTGAATCCAGCGATCCGAGTTCAAATCTCGGTGGAACCTTGCTTTTTGAAACAGATGTTATTGACACCTATCAAGACGTACATGTAGAATTCGAAACTTGTAAGAGTTTGAAAAGGAAGAGAGAATTTAAAAGAATTAAAGATAAAAATATTAATTCTATGAATATAAAAATAACAAGGTTCTTTCGAGACAAACGGATTTATTTAAATGAGGTTAACGGATTTGAAAATTTCTGTTGATTAGTTCATTTTCCTTCATGCTTAAATTACCTTTCCGGACGGCCTATTTCAAAAGAATATTGAAAAAGAAACACATAGATCGTAAGTTACATTACGTTGTAACGATTTTCACATCCAGTGTCTCTATAATCACGAAGGATGATAATGTCTTCTAAAAACATTTAATGTCCCGCTACGTGCACAAATCCGTATTTGTAGGAAGTGGATTGAAAAGATATAACACAAACAGTTTCGTTGCAATGAAAATATTTCCTTTCGTCCCCCGAGCCTCGGTAGCGCAGTAGGCAGCGCGTCAGTCTCATTATCCGCAACTAGGAGAAATCTAAAGGTCGTGAGTTCGAAACTCACCCGGGGCATTTAGTTACTGTTTTGGAGCCGTCTTAGCTTGAAGCGTCTGTCTCGAGCAATTACTATTTGAGAAATGTTTTTGATATCGAAATATTCAATTCCCCTTTGATTATTCGACTCTAAGCAATGGACTGTTCTTTTCTCTTTAAAATTCAAAGTCTTATATATTTCGGGAAAGATGGTGTAAAAAATATTTGTTTCGGTAAACATTGTTTTAGAAGTAAAAAAGTGACGTTTTTTGATAAAAATACTTCAACTGTTTAAAAAAATTAGATAAAGAAATAAAGACATTGCATTTTCACAAAAATTCGAATGTACTTGAAGGGAGTCCCATGTGGTCTAGTGGTAAGGATTCCTGGCTCTCACCCAGGCGGCCCGGGTTCGATTCCCGGCATGGGAAGTTTGGGTTCCATGGTGTAACGGTTAGCACTCTGGACTTTGAATCCAGCGATCCGAGTTCAAATCTCGGTGGAACCTTTATTGCTTTTAGATACGACAATAATGTGGGAGTTGTCACCTCTGAGGAAGAGCTTATCCAAATCCGGAATCTGAAAGAAAACTTGATAAGAGTGATATTTTTTAATGTGAAAAAGGCTTGTATAGTAAATTCCTGTTCCAATGACCGCAGTACGAAGCGAAAATTTGTAAATGATTTTTCTATTGTAAATTTAAAGTTTGTGTGAATTTCATCTGCTTCCAGAGAAAGGGAAATCATGCAAAATAACATACGTTTCTCTATTCAGTCCATGCGTTCTCAAATTCCACTTAAAAAGTTTTCTTTCGAGAAGAATTAAAACCAAACTTTTATAAAAACAATTATAATGCTGATGTGCAAAGATAAGAACAATTCGAATAGAGACGTTGTTTGGTCGTTCCTAGAGTCTCCCATGTGGTCTAGTGGTTAGGATTCCTGGCTTTCACCCAGGCGGCCCGGGTTCGATTCCCGGCATGGGAAATATGGGTTCCATGGTGTAATGGTTAGCAATCTGGACTCGGAATCCAGCGATCCGAGTTCAAATCTCGGTGGAACCTTGCTTTTTGAAACAGATGTTATTGACACCTATCAAGACGTACATGTAGAATTCGAAACTTGTAAGAGTTTGAAAAGGAAGAGAGAATTTAAAAGCATTAAAGATAAAAATATTAATTCTATGAATATAAAAATAACAAGGTTCTTTCGAGACAAACGGATTTATTTAGATGAGGTTAACGGATTTGAAAATTTCTGTTGATTAGTTCATTTTCCTTCATGCTTAAATTACCTTTCCGGACGGCCTATTTCAAAAGAATATTGAAAAAGAAACACATAGATCGTAAGTTACATTACGTTGTAACGATTTTCACATCCAGTGTCTCTATAATCACGAAGGATGATAATGTCTTCTAAAAACATTTAATGTCCCGCTACGTGCACAAATCCGTATTTGTAGGAAGTGGATTGAAAAGATATAACACAAACAGTTTCGTTGCAATGAAAATATTTCCTTTCGTCCCCCGAGCCTCGGTAGCGCAGTAGGCAGCGCGTCAGTCTCATAATCCGCAACTTGGAGATATCTAAAGGTCGTGAGTTCGAACCTCACCCGGGGCATTTTGTTACTGTTTTGGAGCCGTCTTAGCTTGAAGCGTCTGTCTCGAGCAATTACTATTTGAGAAATGTTTTTGATATCGAAATATTCAATTCCCCTTTGATTATTCGACTCTAAGCAATGGACTGTTCTTTTCTCTTTAAAATTCAAAGTCTTATATATTTCGGGAAAGATGGTGTAAAAAATATTTGTTTCGGTAAACATTGTTTTAGAAGTAAAAAAGTGACGTTTTTTGATAAAAATACTTCAACTGTTTAAAAAAATTAGATAAAGAAATAAAGACATTGCATTTTCACAAAAATTCGAATGTACTTGAAGGGAGTCCCATGTGGTCTAGTGGTAAGGATTCCTGGCTCTCACCCAGGCGGCCCGGGTTCGATTCCCGGCATGGGAAGTTTGGGTTCCATGGTGTAACGGTTAGCACTCTGGACTTTGAATCCAGCGATCCGAGTTCAAATCTCGGTGGAACCTTTATTGCTTTTAGATACGACAATAATGTGGGAGTTGTCACCTCTGAGGAAGAGCTTATCCAAATCCGGAATCTGAAAGAAAACTTGATAAGAGTGATATTTTTTAATGTGAAAAAGGCTTGTATAGTAAATTCCTGTTCCAATGAACGCAGTACGAAGCGAAAATTTGTAAATGATTTTCTATTGTAAATTTAAAGTTTGTGTGAATTTCATCTGCTTCCAGAGAAAGTGAAATCATGCAAAATAACATACGTTTCTCTATTCAGTCCATGCGTTCTCAAATTCCACTTAAAAAGTTTTCTTTCGAGAAGAATTAAAACCAAACTTTTATAAAAACAATTATAATGCTGATGTGCAAAGATAAGAACAATTCGAATAGAGACGTTGTTTGGTCGTTCCTAGAGTCTCCCATGTGGTCTAGTGGTTAGGATTCCTGGCTTTCACCCAGGCGGCCCGGGTTCGATTCCCGGCATGGGAAATATGGGTTCCATGGTGTAATGGTTAGCACTCTGGACTCGAATCCAGCGATCCGAGTTCAAATCTCGGTGGAACCTTGCTTTTTGAAACAGATGTTATTGACACCTATCAAGACGTACATGTAGAATTCGAAACTTGTAAGAGTTTGAAAAGGAAGAGAGAATTTAAAAGCATTAAAGATAAAAATATTAATTCTATGAATATAAAAATAACAAGGTTCTTTCGAGACAAACGGATTTATTTAAATGAGGTTAACGGATTTGAAAATTTCTGTTGATTAGTTCATTTTCCTTCATGCTTAAATTACCTTTCCGGACGGCCTATTTCAAAAGAATATTGAAAAAGAAACACATAGATCGTAAGTTACATTACGTTGTAACGATTTTCACATCCAGTGTCTCTATAATCACGAAGGATGATAATGTCTTCTAAAAACATTTAATGTCCCGCTACGTGCACAAATCCGTATTTGTAGGAAGTGGATTGAAAAGATATAACACAAACAGTTTCGTTGCAATGAAAATATTTCCTTTCGTCCCCCGAGCCTCGGTAGCGCAGTAGGCAGCGCGTCAGTCTCATAATCCGCAACTTGGAGATATCTGAAGGTCGTGAGTTCGAACCTCACCCGGGGCATTTTGTTACTGTTTTGGAGCCGTCTTAGCTTGAAGCGTCTGTCTCGAGCAATTACTATTTGAGAAATGTTTTTGATATCGAAATATTCAATTCCCTTTGATTATTCGACTCTAAGCAATGGACTGTTCTTTTCTCTTTAAAATTCAAAGTCTTATATATTTCGGGAAAGATGGTGTAAAAAATATTTGTTTCGGTAAACATTGTTTTAGAAGTAAAAAAGTGACGTTTTTTGATAAAAATACTTCAACTGTTTAAAAAAATTAGATAAAGAAATAAAGACATTGCATTTTCACAAAAATCGAATGTACTTGAAGGGAGTCCCATGTGGTCTAGTGGTAAGGATTCCTGGCTCTCACCCAGGCGGCCCGGGTTCGATTCCCGGCATGGGAAGTTTGGGTTCCATGGTGTAACGGTTAGCACTCTGGACTTTGAATCCAGCGATCCGAGTTCAAATCTCGGTGGAACCTTTATTGCTTTTAGATACGACAATAATGTGGGAGTTGTCACCTCTGAGGAAGAGCTTATCCAAATCCGGAATCTGAAAGAAAACTTGATAAGAGTGATATTTTTTAATGTGAAAAAGGCTTGTATAGTAAATTCCTGTTCCAATGACCGCAGTACGAAGCGAAAATTTGTAAATGATTTTTCTATTGTAAATTTAAAGTTTGTGTGAATTTCATCTGCTTCCAGAGAAAGGGAAATCATGCAAAATAACATACGTTTCTCTATTCAGTCCATGCGTTCTCAAATTCCACTTAAAAAGTTTTCTTTCGAGAAGAATTAAAACCAAACTTTTATAAAAACAATTATAATGCTGATGTGCAAAGATAAGAACAATTCGAATAGAGACGTTGTTTGGTCGTTCCTAGAGTCTCCCATGTGGTCTAGTGGTTAGGATTCCTGGCTTTCACCCAGGCGGCCCGGGTTCGATTCCCGGCATGGGAAATATGGGTTCCATGGTGTAATGGTTAGCACTCTGAATCCAGCGATCCGAGTTCAAATCTCGGTGGAACCTTGCTTTTTGAAACAGATGTTATTGACACCTATCAAGACGTACATGTAGAATTCGAAACTTGTAAGAGTTTGAAAAGGAAGAGAGAATTTAAAAGCATTAAAGATAAAAATATTAATTCTATGAATATAAAAATAACAAGGTTCTTTCGAGACAAACGGATTTATTTAAATGAGGTTAACGGATTTGAAAATTTCTGTTGATTAGTTCATTTTCCTTCATGCTTAAATTACCTTTCCGGACGGCCTATTTCAAAAGAATATTGAAAAAGAAACACATAGATCGTAAGTTACATTACGTTGTAACGATTTTCACATCCAGTGTCTCTATAATCACGAAGGATGATAATGTCTTCTAAAAACATCTAATGTCCCGCTACGTGCACAAATCCGTATTTGTAGGAAGTGGATTGAAAAGATATAACACAAACAGTTTCGTTGCAATGAAAATATTTCCTTTCGTCCCCCGAGCCTCGGTAGCGCAGTAGGCAGCGCGTCAGTCTCATAATCCGCAACTTGGAGAAATCTGAAGGTCGTGAGTTCGAACCTCACCCGGGGCATTTTGTTACTGTTTTGGAGCCGTCTTAGCTTGAAGCGTCTGTCTCGAGCAATTACTATTTGAGAAATGTTTTTGATATCGAAATATTCAATTCACCTTTGATTATTCGACTCTAAGCAATGGACTGTTCTTTTCTCTTTAAAATTCAAAGTCTTATATATTTCGGGAAAGATGGTGTAAAAAATATTTGTTTCGGTAAACATTGTTTTAGAAGTAAAAAAGTGACGTTTTTTGATAAAAATACTTCAACTGTTTAAAAAAATTAGATAAAGAAATAAAGACATTGCATTTTCACAAAAATTCGAATGTACTTGAAGGGAGTCCCATGTGGTCTAGTGGTAAGGATTCCTGGCTCTCACCCAGGCGGCCCGGGTTCGATTCCCGGCATGGGAAGTTTGGGTTCCATGGTGTAACGGTTAGCACTCTGGACTTTGAATCCAGCGATCCGAGTTCAAATCTCGGTGGAACCTTTATTGCTTTTAGATACGACAATAATGTGGGAGTTGTCACCTCTGAGGAAGAGCTTATCCAAATCCGGAATCTGAAAGAAAACTTGATAAGAGTGATATTTTTTAATGTGAAAAAGGCTTGTATAGTAAATTCCTGTTCCAATGACCGCAGTACGAAGCGAAAATTTGTAAATGATTTTTCTATTGTAAATTTAAAGTTTGTGTGAATTTCATCTGCTTCCAGAGAAAGGGAAATCATGCAAAATAACATACGTTTCTCTATTCAGTCCATGCGTTCTCAAATTCCACTTAAAAAGTTTTCTTTCGAGAAGAATTAAAACCAAACTTTTATAAAAACAATTATAATGCTGATGTGCAAAGATAAGAACAATTCGAATAGAGACGTTGTTTGGTCGTTCCTAGAGTCTCCCATGTGGTCTAGTGGTTAGGATTCCTGGCTTTCACCCAGGCGGCCCGGGTTCGATTCCCGGCATGGGAAATATGGGTTCCATGGTGTAATGGTTAGCAATCTGGACTCGGAATCCAGCGATCCGAGTTCAAATCTCGGTGGAACCTTGCTTTTTGAAACAGATGTTATTGACACCTATCAAGACGTACATGTAGAATTCGAAACTTGTAAGAGTTTGAAAAGGAAGAGAGAATTTAAAAGCATTAAAGATAAAAATATTAATTCTATGAATATAAAAATAACAAGGTTCTTTCGAGACAAACGGATTTATTTAAATGAGGTTAACGGATTTGAAAATTTCTGTTGATTAGTTCATTTTCCTTCATGCTTAAATTACCTTTCCGGACGGCCTATTTCAAAAGAATATTGAAAAAGAAACACATAGATCGTAAGTTACATTACGTTGTAACGATTTTCACATCCAGTGTCTCTATAATCACGAAGGATGATAATGTCTTCTAAAAACATTTAATGTCCCGCTACGTGCACAAATCCGTATTTGTAGGAAGTGGATTGAAAAGATATAACACAAACAGTTTCGTTGCAATGAAAATATTTCCTTTCGTCCCCCGAGCCTCGGTAGCGCAGTAGGCAGCGCGTCAGTCTCATAATCCGCAACTTGGAGATATCTGAAGGTCGTGAGTTCGAACCTCACCCGGGGCATTTTGTTACTGTTTTGGAGCCGTCTTAGCTTGAAGCGTCTGTCTCGAGCAATTACTATTTGAGAAATGTTTTTGATATCGAAATATTCAATTCACCTTTGATTATTCGACTCTAAGCAATGGACTGTTCTTTTCTCTTTAAAATTCAAAGTCTTATATATTTCGGGAAAGATGGTGTAAAAAATATTTGTTTCGGTAAACATTGTTTTAGAAGTAAAAAAGTGACGTTTTTTGATAAAAATACTTCAACTGTTTAAAAAAATTAGATAAAGAAATAAAGACATTGCATTTTCACAAAAATTCGAATGTACTTGAAGGGAGTCCCATGTGGTCTAGTGGTAAGGATTCCTGGCTCTCACCCAGGCGGCCCGGGTTCGATTCCCGGCATGGGAAGTTTGGGTTCCATGGTGTAACGGTTAGCACTCTGGACTTTGAATCCAGCGATCCGAGTTCAAATCTCGGTGGAACCTTTATTGCTTTTAGATACGACAATAATGTGGGAGTTGTCACCTCTGAGGAAGAGCTTATCCAAATCCGGAATCTGAAAGAAAACTTGATAAGAGTGATATTTTTTAATGTGAAAAAGGCTTGTATAGTAAATTCCTGTTCCAATGACCGCAGTACGAAGCGAAAATTTGTAAATGATTTTTCTATTGTAAATTTAAAGTTTGTGTGAATTTCATCTGCTTCCAGAGAAAGGGAAATCATGCAAAATAACATACGTTTCTCTATTCAGTCCATGCGTTCTCAAATTCCACTTAAAAAGTTTTCTTTCGAGAAGAATTAAAACCAAACTTTTATAAAAACAATTATAATGCTGATGTGCAAAGATAAGAACAATTCGAATAGAGACGTTGTTTGGTCGTTCCTAGAGTCTCCCATGTGGTCTAGTGGTTAGGATTCCTGGCTTTCACCCAGGCGGCCCGGGTTCGATTCCCGGCATGGGAAATATGGGTTCCATGGTGTAATGGTTAGCAATCGGTACTCGGAATCCAGCGATCCGAGTTAAAATCTCGGTGGAACCTTGCTTTTTGAAACAGATGTTATTGACACCTATCAAGACGTACATGTAGAATTCGAAACTTGTAAGAGTTTGAAAAGGAAGAGAGAATTTAAAAGCATTAAAGATAAAAATATTAATTCTATGAATATAAAAATAACAAGGTTCTTTCGAGACAAACGGATTTATTTAAATGAGGTTAACGGATTTGAAAATTTCTGTTGATTAGTTCATTTTCCTTCATGCTTAAATTACCTTTCCGGACGGCCTATTTCAAAAGAATATTGAAAAAGAAACACATAGATCGTAAGTTACATTACGTTGTAACGATTTTCATATCCAGTGTC